>VZUA01007845.1:12880-34253 GCA_013401035.1 Horornis vulcanius
ACTTTGGTTAGCATGTGACAGAGGATAATTTGCAATTTCTCTTATGGCAGAAATGACCTTAAAGTTAGAGCTACCTTCAGTGTATTAATTAAAGTATTCAAATTACTTTATGATTTTTTTTTAACAATTCATAAGGCACAGAAAGTTTAAGTAGTATAATGTGATGGCAGCCTTCAGTATACTAATTAAAGTAATCAAATTACTTTATGTTTTATTTTTTAACAATTCATAAAGCACAGAAAGTTTAAGTAGTATAATACGATGGCATTATTCCTTTATCTTTACAAATAAATTCAAATTTATCTTTGGTTTTTTTCTTTAAAGCTGCGGGGGTTTTGAGCTGTTTTTTTTTCTTTTAATGGTTTTGGGGTAGTTTTCGCCCCCTCTGTTGTTGTTGGGGAACATGGGGAGGACTATTGTTTTTTCTAGATTTTATGTGTTTCTGATAATTTTTGTTGGACTTCTTGAAATAGCAGCCCTCAACAGAGGTTATGTGAGAGCAGATATAAAATCCCACATAATAAGCCTGTCTTCTAGGGTGAGATTAGAAATAGTGGGTTTGTTTTTGTTTTTGTTTTGTTTTTTTTCTAGTAGTCCTTGGGAGAAAATCTCAGCAATACAAAGTCCCTGGTTTGAAATTCATTATAAAATTCCAAATTTTCCATATACGGAATTGACTTCCGTGGTGCTTTTGTAAAAAAATGAAGCAACAAACAGTTCAGGTTCTTGCTTTCTGTGTCAAATTAATATTAAATATTTATCCATAAAATGCTTTGATATTGCCATATGTTATGGCCATATAGTCATCTATAACAGCATTTGGATTTATTGTAGTGAATGTAGCATGCACCAGTTCACCTGTGCTGCTTTCTCCTCCTTAGCTCCGCAGTCTCACCAATGGTATTCTTGGGGCCCTCCTAATATGCAATGTAGGTTGTGTGCATCTTGCTGGATTTATTGGAAGAAATATGGTGGCCTGAAAATGCCCACACAGACAGAAGAAGATAAACTGTCTTCCAGCCAACCTACAGAGGTAGGATTGTGTAGACAAACTTTTCTAAAACAAAACGTGGTGCTTTCACAAAACTACTGTGATTTGATTATTTAATGGACTGTTTTTTATGTAGATATTCAACTTTGGTGTTACAAAACTCAGTTTACTAATCCTTTTTCTGTGTTAAGCAGAACTGTACAGTGCTCAGCCCTTGCCATATCTTTATTTGACTACTTGTATAAACAAGCATGTGCTGCCTGCATTTTTGGTGTACAAATGTCATTTTGTCAGTCAAATGGTGTGTTATCTCTGAAATGCTGAATATAGTATACAATATCTCCTTTAGGACGGTGTGGGTTTTTTATCTTTTTTCCTGTCAGAGCCAGGATTAAATGCTCAAGAGACAGTGTTTCGTGTTCAGACTCAGAAGTTTATTAGTTCTTATCTTTGTTACAGTCTCACAAGCTGTGAGTTGTAGCTAACGAAGTGAAAAACGGCTATACCTCTATCTCTCTACAAGGCATTTTAAGAACAAACTGTCCAATTATGAAATGATACCTAAATTATTTTTACTTTTAACTGAATAACCAACCACCCGTGGTCCGCAATTCTACCCAATTACAAGATACCACCCAAACCCATGAAGAAGAAGGTGAAAGAAGCATCAGCCTATGCCCTAAAACTTTCATCTTGCTCTATATATATTATTATACACTAAAACCTTAAACTCTAAATTTTCCACCATGTGATATTACACGCTTCTATTCAAACTATACGCCCATAATCCTAGTGCTGTCAGTCAATTTTGGAAGCCTTTTCCAAGGCCTCAGGTCAAATGTAGCGTTTTCTTGGGGGTCAGTGCCTGTTAGCCCAGAACACCTAAAATTCTCAGCTTCCAGCGTTCCGACAGGATGGCATTATATATCCATTCTCAACAGAGATGTCTGCTCTGTGGCTTACAGCTCCCTACACAGGCCTGGGTTCTGAGTAGTGCTTAGACACGTTTGCTTATCCCAGTGAGTTTGTGCAGCTTGGGGATGTTTGAGCGCTGTGCGTGTTACGCTGTCTTTGCTCCTTCCCGCAGGAATCTCACGTGCGGACCCACCTGTCCCGGCAGGCCACGCAGGGCACTCCGGTGCGGAACACGGGCAGCCCCAAGTCGGCGGTGAAAACACGGCAGGCTTTCTTTCTGCACACCACCTGTTGGACAAAGCTGGCCCGGCAGGTCTGCAAAAACACCCTCCGGCTGCGGCAGGCAGCACGACGTCCTTTTGTCCCTATTAACTGTGCTGCCATTAAGGCAGAATGTAAGATGTTTTTTTAATTCTTAGTTCTGTGTGCTGTGCTTCCCACCCATTTTTGTCTTTTAATTTTATTTTCTTTTTCAATAAACGTTTCTTGTCTATACGCTTTTGCTTTTCATTTTTATTTTTTTTTTTTTTTTTTCATTTGTCCAGCATATCACCGACACGTTGGATAAAGTTGGTTGCCTTGAACAGATCTGAGGCTGTGGAAACATTTCAAATTAAATAAAAAGGGGATAACTAGTACCTCATTTCAAAACTTGACATTAACAAAAATGGGGGGCAGGAAGGGAAAATCAGTGCCACAACATCCATTCTTCCTACTAGGCATCATGAAAGAAGTGTGCTTTTCTGTTGTTTTTTTATTCATTTGCTGAGCAGAACCTATAAATCTGTAAGTGCTGTACTTTTTTTCAGTGGGGTTGGTCAAAGAATCAGGAGCTGGGGTTTCATAATAATTTAAATGTGGTGTGCAATGCAGTCCTTTGTCATTGTGACCGTCAGAGGGTGGTGATAGCCACGTTTACTATTACATCGTAGATGCATCATTTTAGTTTTCTCTGTTCCAGTTTTAAATTTTAGTTAAAAAATAAAATTCTGTGTAATGCTTGTTCTTTTTATAGCCAAAATATAAAGACCTGATGAGTTTCTAGTAGTATGACAAAAGGCTATGAGTTTTTGTAGATGGGAACATTAAGTCTCTTCACCGGCATATGTGTGTAAATTCTCCTGCAAAGTCACTGAGTATTTCAACAGCTTTGTATCAGCACTGGGCACATTGTTTTACTGTTCACACTGTCTGGCTATCATTTCCAGTCTTCCATAGATACAGTTCTTGGAGCAGGTGCTTGGAATTCCAGGATGAGCCATGCTGGCTCATTGTTCTGTCAATTGTATTAGAATTGAAGAGAACTTTTAAGATCATTAGATGTGGGGTTTATAACCATGTTCACTATATTAACACTAAATGTTTTCCCAGGATACTCATCAAGGATGCAGATGATGCCTGCATTGTTTATAAGAAATTTACTCCATGGAGGCTTAAAATCTGATTTTGAGTAATTATTTTCCCTTTATGTACTATAAGACCAGCCATTATGCATATGCAAACTCTTCACCTACTTCTACAGTACTCCAAAATTTGCTGCATATTTCTGTTCATTGTCCTTGTCTAATTTTTTATTTATTCTTTTGGCCATTGTCATTCTTCTTTTAAATCTATGCAAATCAGGAAGAATTTTCAGGTTTCAGGAAACCATGTGTTGACTGTGTGAATAAAAATGAGTTGTTTTCCATGGAAGAAGTATGTCTAAGGCTGGATTAGGATTATATTTTTAATCCTCAATCCAAAATAAAAGTTACTTTCTGAGAGAAAGGTATTGTACCTTTAAATTTATGTTTCTTCTGAATCATGGAGGAAAATTTAGAAGTTCATTTGAACCTTATATATTTTTATCCATATTCCTGTTTTTTCTCACTCAGTGCAGTAAAAAAAAAAAGAAAAATCTAAAGATGAAACTTTTGTTTAAGGAGAAGAAAAAATGAAAGAAAAAGGTTTCATCCAACTGTTAATCATCATACTAGAACACATGTTCAACCTTAAAAGAAAGGAGTGAAAAGCTGAGCTTTTCAGCAGGAAATAGTCATTCTTGCTTCAGCCTGGCAGTGCTGTGTTTTCTTTTTGCATCTTTGACTGAAAGAGTTCTACATCAGATTAATGGCAAGAGTAGAAAGACTTTTCTTTTTTTCCCCTGTAATATCTGTTTTTCATTATTCCTTTTGCTTAAAGCAAATTTCGGACCTTGTGATTTTGTCTCTTTGAACTCTGATGCTTCCTGATTAGACCTAACATAGGTTGAGAGAAAAAAGGTCACAACTGTTATTGGTTTTTGACCACAGCATTGAAATAACGTTCTAATGGTGGAAACCAAATTATACCTCAACTAATTTAAGTCACATTTCTTTGTACACACACACACATATCCACAATCCATGTTCTATTTTTGACAATCTCTCTTTCTGTGGAATCATTACAGTGCTCTTACCTGCATTGTCATTGTTGTATTCTTGCTCTAGTAAAGGTAAAAAAAGTAAAGAAAAAATGTTTAGTAGTTTTATTCCTTTACTAACATCTGGTGACCTGTTCTCAGTGTACTCTGTAGATTTTAATGTTATATCTAAATAGTCTCTCTTTTCCTGAGAATGGCCTGAATCCTTTTCTAAGGTTATCTTGAAGCAAATAATTTTTTAGATTTTTAAACAAGATTCTTAATTAGCACTAATGATTTCCTGTGCTGGATCCACTGAGTAATTACAGTATTGAATGAATATCTGTGTTGGTCTTAGAAATGTTACAGTCTGGCCAGAGTACCAGGTCACCCATGATATGATATGGCATGAGATGGTTACAGTGCTCAAGAACTGATTTGGAATTTGTTTTCCGTGTTGGTTTGCTGAAACTTGAATCTAATGGCTGCTTAGATGCTTTGTCAGATTCACCTGCGTGTGCCAAACCAGTTCTTGAAAATGTGACTGCATTTCCCAACTATATTGTAACATAACAGCACTCAGCAACCATAAAATCTGAAGGCAGAAGGATTGCTAAGGCACTTATCCCAGCTGCATACCAGGTTTTATGCCCGCTTAGTCTTGTGCAATATTTTGAAGTGCCAGGTTGTAAATGAAACTGATTCTCAAATCTGAGAAAGACTGTCTGAACAGGGATGTCAGAGCTCAGTCATAAAATAAAATGGTTTTTGCATTCCACCTGTGTACCTGAATGCATCTACAGGTACTTCTGCTGCCTTGGAGGAGCATGGAATCCTCTGGGAGTGATAACCTAAGGCCCAAGCATCTTTTGGGTGAAAAACAGGTTTTGACAGAGCATTTTCTCTAATTGAACGTCCACCCACATCCTCTCCTCAGCCCATTATATCCACTGGCAGAAAGCAAGGTCCTGTTCTGTGTTCTTTATTCCTTCAGATAGTGCAGAGAATTAGATTTCCCTCATTAATGAAGCCTGTAGCATGACCCCTGCTCAGATGCCAGCAGGAGGTAGTGGAGATGATGCATTTACATCCCAGTTCAATCTCAGGGTGGCCACCAGGAGGCTGAGAAGGCACAGCACCTCCTGCTAGGAGCACAGCCCATCATGGAAAGCTCAAACTTTTGTTCTGCCTGAACTTAATAGACTCACTGTGGTTGGTGACAATAAACTTGTCTGATGGTTTTTCAGGAATAATTAGGATTGGGGAACTGCTTTGGTAAGATGAAATTCTCGTGGTTTAAATCTCATGCACTACCTCCTTTTTAGTTGGAATATATTGCATGGTTTTTGTTTTTGTTTTTTTTTTGAAAGTTAAGCAAGACCATCCTGTCTGGGGAAGGTCTCTTAATTAGAGAAAAGCAAAGTGAGCATTCTTCTCAGCAGTCACTGATGAGCCTGGATCTGTTTGCAGCTCACAGGCAGGTTGATAAATGCCTGGCAGTGAGCCATGCGTCTGTAAACATTATTGCTTCAGCACAGGGAGGCTTTGGAGGGATATTTTTTTTTTCATTGCTTGTATATAGCCTTATCACTATAAATATATATATTAATTATAGTAATTTAGATCTGGATAACTACATGCTGTCTGTGTAGTTATCCATTTTGACATTGTTAAAATGTTTTCAGTGCATGGTAATATATTATCTGTATAAGATATGTATAGTTATCTGGAAATGGGTGTACTGATCATGATGAAAATTCATCATATATTTAAATCTGAGGATTTATTAACAAATGTGGTACATAGTACTTGCTAGTGATCTAGTTTGATGAAACAAAGGCAAGTGAAAACAGTAGAATATGCAAAATGTTACTGATTTGTCTTATTAAGTATAAAGTTTGTAAATACTGACAGAAAGCTACCCATTTATCTGAATTGAGTAACATTTATGGGTATTGGTTCACAAAGTATGTTTTGTATGCTTGATTTTGACAGCAATGGAAGAGCTTTTAGCTGTATCTAGATGAAAATATTTTCCCTGTTATCTTTGAATACAATTTGTGCCAGATTTTAATAGCCAGCAAAATAATTGACAGCATTTTTTTTTCCCAGAGTTTCTAAGAATAATCCAATTCAGGGAATACAGTACATTTGTTAGATGAGGTTCATTTTGACAGAGATATGATGGAATGTCAAAGAGAAATAACTTGCTAATGAGAGTCTCTCTAAGAGACCTACAAATCTATTTTTTTTAAAGAAGAAAACTATTAGGAAATACTTTCATACCTAAAAGCACAGCCTCATTTGTTATCATCTTCTTGGCATTACTGATTTCATTCACCTCTGTAATGCCCACATCAGTCATGATGCCTGGCAGTTTTAAAGCCTCGTAAAAAATGTGTTTCACACTCTGGTTTGTAATGTTATTTCCTAGAATTTTTCTAGTTATGCTGTATCCTCTGTAGGGTTATGGTGCCCCAAATTATGTGCACTTCAAGATACAGATTTTCCATGATTTTACAAAGCCATCTTTTTTATTTTCCTATCATCATGATTTCTGACATTCTGATTTTGATTTCTTTTTAGTATTGTCTAGGTATTTTTAGAAAGCTGTTGATGCTGACTTTATGAATACTCTTCTGCTTTGTGATAGTGTAGGAACCATCATTATATCTATACATTATGATTATTTAACCCCTTCAGAATTCATTTACATGGATTGCTTGATGCTGTTCCTATCAGTTTTAGCTTTGATTATGCTCAGAAATTTCTTAGCAGGAAATTTTAACTCTTTAATCACCTCTTTTCCTGCCCTTTTATATGTTGAACAGCACAGATCATTTGGGGATTACATAGACAATTAATTTTAATAAGGTGCTAATTCCTGAAAAAGCTCCTTTTGCTCTGTAACAGCAGAGATCTTTGGTGACACAGCTTGGTAAAAGCTCTCTGAAATGCCAAACTGGATTCCAGATCAGCTGCATGTGGACAGGTCATGGTCCTCTCAGAGGACCCTGGCAGGCCTGTGAGACTGGCAGTTACTGGATTATAGGGCATGTAAGTAGGAAGGGGACCCTGGAGGTCTCTAATCCCACCTCTTGCATAAGGTTCACATGCTCATGAGCCTTTTGGCCAGATGAGCTTTTTGTATCTCCAAGGATGGAGACTGCACCACTTCTCTGGGCACCTGCTCCAGTGTTTGATCAACCTCAGAGCAAACAATCTTATCCTTATATCTAACAATTTCCTGTCTCCCAGCCTGGCTCTTGCCACAGACAGGAGCAATGTGTTGTCCTGTGCCTCTGAGAAGGGTCTGGCTCAGTATCTCTGTGCTCTGCTACTGGGAGGCTGCAGGTGCCACCCAGGTGTCCCCTTGTCCTTCTCGTCTCAAGGCTGCCCAGGCCCAGCTTCCCCAGGCCCTGCATGTGCTGTACTCGAGCACCCCATCAGCTTGGTGAGTCTCCACCAGCTGGCCCTGCTCCCATGTGCCTTTATCTCCTCCGTGGTGGGGATCCCAGAGCTGGACACGGGCTCTGGCCGTTGCTTGCCATGGTCCAGGGGAGAGGCGAGCTCCCTCCTCCCCTGCGCTGCCGGGCGCTCGCGAGGCCCTCAGCGCCATCGTCCTTCCTGCTGCAAGGACACTCCACTGAGAAATGAGAGCACATTGAACTTGTTTTCCCTTCCAAGGCCTTTGTTGGCTCCCTTGATGTTTCCAAATTTAACCGTGTGCCTCTATTAATAATGCAACCTTTTGCCACTCTACAGACCTACTTACTGAAGAATGTTATCACATTTGCCCCGTTTTTGTTCTCTTGAACCAAGACCATTTAAGCATTTATTGAACAGCAGTAGCCTGTCTGCACAGCAGTTTGGATGAATTTCATCTGGTCCTGGTAACTTGGTTTTACTGATTAACCAATTATTATTCCGAAATATTTCCTATGGACACTTAAGTGTGACACAGTTCTCCTTCCTTCCTCATATCAAAGTATTTTGGAAGTGAGCTTCTTCAAGTTCTTCTGCAATGAACAGTGATACAAGGAATGCATTTGGCTTTTCTGCTGTGCCTTTATCTTTGTTGTGTATTTTCCTCACACCTTCATAATCTATTGCTACAGACACCAGCACACTTTCTGCTTTTTCTATGTTTGAAAAATACACTAAAAAATGTAAGTCTCCTTCTTGTTATAAATGTATTTTTTCTCATAGCTTCCGCTATTTCACTGATCTCTCAAGATTTTTATTGGTCATATAAAAGATCATGCTTGATTTTAGGACTTGCTTTAAATTTTGGGGGTTTTGATATCTTCCTACCCAGATTTTATTCACTGGTTTTACATTTGAGAATGATGCACAATACAAGTTCTGTGTTTTTCTCTGTGTTCTGCATAAAGATCATAAACTTTATTATACTTTTTATGGGAGCACCTTATTGTGCATCAAAGTTTGCTGCTGTTAAACATACTTTACTGTTTCAATAGATAGGTGGGCTTTGGAATACTCACTTTTGATGAACATGCTTTATCTCAAGCCTGAAAATTATGCTCTCCTTGCAGTGTGTATTCCCAGTCAGTATATAAATACCCGTCCATGATTCAATATCTTTTTTACAGTGAAGACACATAGATGGAAATTTTTTTTTGCTAATTACTTCTTAGGCAATGCTTTGCTGTTCTCAAAGAAGCTATAAAATACTGTATAGCCTCTGCTTATTTTACTGAGGGAGTCAGTGGAGACACATCATTATGTTCCACCACTTAAAATATTTTAGGTGTTTTTGCAATATTAAATATATTCCAGGCACCAGGTTTGCATTTTTTTTTTTTCCTGAGCACAGTATGTTTTGTGATTAAGAAAAAATAATGAAGCACTTCATATACTTGGCATTAGGGCTCTGGAACCTTTGAAACCCATTGATATTTCCAGACTTTAAGGTAGATTCCTTAATCTATTAAAGTAAGTTGTGCTTTGTCTGTTGCACTGAAAACATCTTCTTGAACATCTGAAATTTTTATTCCAGTCCTTGCTGTGCATTCGCAATCTTCATGATTTTTTTCCCAGCTCTAGGTTAGAATAAATAAAGGAATTGTAAATTCTTCTACACGGAGCCTTATCCTCTTCCTGTTACTGTTCACTCTGTCTCATGTGCTGGAATGAAGTAAACACAAAGAGTTTGGTGAAACACAGGGAGGAGTTGCAATTATAATCTATTTATAATGTGATCCTTCTGTAAAACTTGTAGGTAGGTATTTGTGGGAAGTTATTCCATTTGAGAGAGCTACCAATCTATATAATCACTGTATGAATGCAATTTTTTCCAGAACAGAATACTTGTATTCTAGGGATACTGCAAGCTCTGTATGGGGGCTTTTATGTGCTCTTGGAAGACAAATAACCCAATTATTCTGAATAATTCAAAAGAAAAAAGAGATGATCTATTTCTAGTCATCTTGAAATTATTTACTGAAACCTGCCTTGTGGATTTTTGCCTGAAGTTGACTGACTTCATTTGTTTAAGCATGAACCTCTTTATGTTAACACTTTGTGTTTGGGACATGTGGATGGAATCTCTGCTTGTGTGTTCACAGTGGCAGCAGGAAATTTAAGGCAGTTGCTGCACTGCTAGTTTTCATGTACTTAGCAGAAGGTTACAATTTTTAAGACCTTTGAGCTCTGTAGTACTTGGGATCAACTGACCATTTTGTTGAAAAGTTTACAGTGAAGAGTTGCATAACTAAAATCAGTAGTCCCAGCTTTAAGTCCTTAACTCTGTATTACCCCACTTAGAGAAGCTTGTGGAAAACAAAAATTAATTCAATGTAAATAATTTTTAATAGCCAAAACTGCATTTCTTTTAGTATTCATATTTTCATCTGTGTTTCATTTGCCTGGCTGGCCATCTCCAGAAAGACTTTGTAAGCAAAAACTACAATCTAACTGGTATTAAAATTTACATTAATTAAAAAAAAAAAAAAAAAATAACATCACTTGCATGAATGAAGACATGTCCTGCCTTTAAATATTCATGATGAGAAGTATTGAATGAAAAAAAGAAGACTTTAAATGGTGGGCTAAAAGAAAAAAAGAAATTTGTGTAAAAAATGCAAGTCAGCAACTGGTTGGTGTGTCCTAAATATGTTTCTAATAATAAAACATTTAAACTGAGTTTTATTCTTTAAAATTCTCAGATGCAGATCGACATTGTGAACTTGCTGGGAATCCTCTGAAGATAAAAAGCACCAGAAAACCACTGTCATGTATCATTGGGTATTTAGGTGCGTATCTGCCTCTGGAGAGTAACAAACCAAACAAATGTTCAGTGTGTTCTGAAGCTTCATAATCTGGCATGCACAGAGAGATTTGTGCTTTTAGTAACAGGAAAAAAATGCTGAAGTTAATAAATTAATAAGAATGGTGGTCTGCTATGAGTAGCAAAATGGCATGGTTGAACTTGCGGGATATAGGCAGAAGCCCTCCTGACACTGGTTTAAAGTGTCAGAGTGAAACCTGTTGTAATTTAGAATGTGAAAATAGTCTGGCTGTCTAAATAAACTGAATAATCACTCAAAGGGGAGATAGTATGTTCAGGGCTGCTCTACTGTGCCCTTCGTACCCATTTGCAATACTACTTTTTACTTAAAAGCAGGAGACCTCAGCCACACTAAGACACATACCTTGTAACTTGATAACCTAAGTTTAAAATGTGGAATGAAATGCATACTGAGTTCACAACCAAGAGGACAAGGAACCCATAAGTTAATGGGCAAAGGAAAAATTCTAGTAACAGTGATTCCTTGCAAGAAACCATCAGTGACTGTTAAATATTTGCACCACATAAGAATTGTGGTAACCCAGAGGCTGTTAATCCTCAAATGAATATGGAAATCAATCAATTGATCAGAGAAGCAGTGAATAATTTTGCTGTGTATTAATCCTATTCTACAGAAGTGACTCTATAGCTGGGTGTAGAACTCAGCCTAGATGTTTTGCTCATAATTTCAGTCACCTCCTTCAGGAGTTTTTTGGGTTTTTTTTTTTGTACTAGATTAAAGTAAACAGTAAGTCTCTTGCCTTACTGAAATAGAAATCAGCTATTAATGTAGATACAACTGTTCTTCCAGGACATCAATTTTGTCAAAATACTAACTGCAAGAATGTGCGTAATGAGGAATTAATGCCATTCTTACTGAGTTTTGATTACTCCTGCCCTGGAGTTTGAAAAAAAAGACAGAGATAATTTCCTACAGACATCTCTCCTGTGTGTGTTGGGTGTTGAAAGAACTGCTTTGGTTGACTTGGTGGAGTTGTGGCTGTGAGAGGGGAAGCTGGACAGGGGATGTTTCATCCAGCTGACCTGTCTGTGCATCTAAAGAGGAAATGGTAATGTGGGTAAATTTAGAAGACACCACATGTTTTTAGTGTCACATTATGTAGCCTTTGAGGAGTTGTCTTGACCTCTCTGGGAGTCTGAGTCTGTAGGTTTAATGTGAATAAACCGATGAACGGTGTCAGACAGCATTTTTTTGAACTTGCCTGAAGGTCTGGTAGAAGAGATTAACAGTGCTAAAACATGCCAGGTACCTGCAGAGACTGCTTAGTACTTGACAGTATGGGAAGTAAATGTATCTCACTACAGCTGAGGAAAATAATGTGTGTTTAGGGGATGTGAAGTGAACCCAGTGCAGTTGAATACATTCATCTGAATTAGTTTTATAGGGATGGCAATTAAATGGCTTTTTGTTTGCCATGTAGCTTGGTGGAATTTTTTTTAGTTTAGTTTGTTTGTGATCTTTTTTGTTAATTTGGGATGTTTGCATTTTCCGTAAATAAGTAAATCTTGCATTATTTTTCTCATAAAATTAGTATTATATATCATGTCATAACTTATATGGGAGACATTTGTTTTCCTTTTATGATTCATGCTTTGCTATTCTCACAGATATTATATTAACATATGATTAACAGTGTGTCAGGGCACCTTTCTGGTAAGGCAGAGAGGATTTCAGTGCCCTGCACATCCTGGGTCATCACTTCCCTTTACCCCTGTTCTGCATCTTGGCTGTAGGTTCCACAGGTGAGGTAGGACAAGCATTAAAATTATGCCCTGTTCTCTCAAGAGCTGGGGCTAATCCCTTGTATTCTCATCAGTCATCACTGTGCTCCCTAAAACAAAGCTGTTAAGGTGAACCCCTGGCTAATTAAATATCCTATATTACCTCCTAGTTATGAGGAAAACAGGCTAACTCTCCAGCTGGGATACATGTTGAGGAGATGAGGTGAGAGAAAGGTGCAGCTGCCTAAGGCCCTCTGGAATCCAGGATATTTATTGAGGTGATTCAGTAGAAGATTTCAGCTTCTCTTTGTTTACTTTGGGTTTTTTATTTTTTTACCCTATTGACATAGTGGAAAAAGGAGAAGTTTTTAATATTGTTATTGATATTTACTTGCTTGAGGCTGAAATCTGGTCCTGTAAAATGGGTTCCTAATACATTTTTGAAACATTATATCTTCTATTTTTTTTTAATTTCAGAATGTGGCTGACTGGTTATTTGTTACATGGGTAATGGGATAATTTGAAGGCTATAGTCAGTTCTCTGAGTTAGAACAAGGTGCAGATGGCTAGAAGATTTTCAGTGAAGTGCTAGGCAATAGAACAAGGATAAGAGCAGGAGGAATTAAAAGATTTTAATTACTATAATTCCATAATACAATTATATGAAGGGATAATAGGCAAAATCCCTGAAATGCCTCTTTACACTGCTTGGGTGTGATGAGGCAGCTGGTTATAAAGTGCTGTTCTAAAGCATGAAAATATTTGAAGCAAGCTATATGTAGAGGAGGAGTGAAGTAAGATGTAAATGTCTGCACAGGAAGGAGACTCAGTTCATTGGGAAGTGGTCCTGGCTGTTTAACTGAGTTCCTTGCTAGAACTTAAATGTTCCTAGAGCTTGGGTTTGCTACCTTACTCCACTGCAGAAAGAGAAAAGACCACCTTTGTGGTAAACTATTGGAGAGTTAGTGACTTCTGAAGTAAATGCAAGTTGAAGGAAGGAAATGCTTCCTTCCTCAACTGTTTGCTCACCCTGAAAATATAAAATTGCCTCTCCTATAGGTTGCAGGTGAACGGAGATGGAGTTCTCATATATTGATGCAACTGCTGGGATTATTGGGGTTGCTGCTTGAGCTCTTTGGGAAATAAAATAATATTTCAGTGTTGTTAGCCCTGGAAATCTACCATTTCCTTCAGAAAATTGGAAAAGACTGCTAAATGAACATTTTAGAATGCAAATTCCAATTACCTTCAGCAAACGGTGCGAGTGTTTCTATTTCAGTTTAGAGTTTTGCCTTAGCAATCATTGATGTTCATAACAATAAGCATGCCTCTGCTCCCATTTTAGTAAAAAAGCAAAACATGAGATGCTTGTTCCCCACAGCAAGAAAAACGGGACATCCATGAAATCATTTCTGTATGAAAAGCAGATGAATTCTGCAGTGAGCAGCAGTAAAAAGCTCTCATCTAATTAAGTGGTGGGAAATTTGGTGACATCAAATCCACAGCTCTGCCCTGAGGTGACTGATTACCTGTGCCTTCCCTCTCTGCTGTTCTAATCCTTGCCTGTGTATTTCTCTGCCCCACCATTTCTTATCTGGCCCTCTTGAAGCTTCTCATGGGAGGGTGTCCATGCTTGGAGAGTGATTGCAAGCCCCAACCAAACCAGTGGTGAGCAATGAAGAAAAGTCTTGTCCAGTGTAAGAACTGTTGGCACTGTCTCCCCTTGGCACACTGTTCCAATACAGCCTGGCCAAGGCAGTGAGACCAAGAGCTCCAGGCAGGGCAGGGCAGCTCTTGGATATCAGACCTTGGGTGTTCCTGAAGGAGGAAAAACACGCTCTTGCAGTGGGCTTTGACTTTATGCAGTGGTTTCTCTTTCTCTTGAATGATAGCCATGGATGGCAGAGGCTGGAGAGGCTTCTCCTTGCATACCTGGTCTTACTGTAGGTTTTGCATCTCAGTTTCTATTCTCCATTTGATAAATATGAAGCACTTTTCAGGAGGTGTAAACCTGGGCTGCAAATGGCAAAGTACTTAATTTTTTGTGTTCTGATCTCACTTGCCCTGGGCAGCTGACTCTGCTGATCTGACTCCCAGCCCCTCTGCCCTCACCTTCTCAACCTCTTCTGCTGCCTGGGGTCATCAGGGGGCTGCTGTAATTGGGCTGTGAGCACCTCATGACCTGCACAGTGCCAGCAGCTGGTGCCCTGCAGCAGTGTCAGAGGGACCTGCCCTTGGGCAGCTGGCTTCCCACACGAGTCTGGGTCCACCCAAGGCTGGATACAGTGGTGGCATTTTGAATCCAAATGTGTGATGGGAATTAATTAATTGGTTCATCAGGTTCCTAGTGAGGGACCAGCAGACTCAGCCAAGGCTCCCGTTTGCCACTTTTATCTGGCAGATAACAGAAATTTCCATGCAGCTGTGTCAGCTCCTGGCAAACACAGCAGCTGCCACCCTGAAATGTGGCCAGATGTACTTTGCTGCCTCCAACCCTCTTTATTCCTCCTCCTCCAAAATAATCTTGCTCCATGAAACATAGCAGATATCCTGGGGTGTTTGAAGCTTCCCACTAATGGCTCTGTATGGAAGTGTTCCCACTGCAGGTCTGGGGTAGCTTGTGCTGCAGAGCCCAACAATGTCTGGCCCCTGACTCTTGCACCTTGAGAACTGTGTGTGGGAAGATCCCCTAAAGCTTGTTATGGTGACAGAAAATACTGAATAGCTTGAGGTATTGAGGTGGTTTCACTACAGTAAAATGCTTTTATTTGCTTGCTAAAACCTGTGGGTGTGTATCTTCAATATAAACCTCAAAATGGTAGGAAAATATAAACACACCCATTTTGGACTGTTTCACATTTATTACCTCTTCAACCTCAAATCCTTACATATCTGCACTGTGTAATTGAACTTGGGTAATCTGAAGTGAAATTTTTCTTACTTGGAGGGTAAGTAAGAAACCTGTGGGTATGAGGACTCGTGCTGTTCAAGGTCCTGTAAACACACAAGTGCAGAAGCAACTTTATTTTCACTGCAAATCAAAAGTAAATTTCATACGTGGAATAGATTGTTTTATTTTTTTTAAAATCAAGTAGATATCATTCCTCTCTCCCTTTTTGTCTCAAACAGAGATACATCCTGCCGTGAAACCCAATGTAATCAGGTCAACACCAAGCCTTCAAAGTCCAAGTGCAAAACGACTCCTTGCACCCTCCAGTCACTCTTCATTAAGTATTTTGGGGAAAAGAAACTACAGCCACCATAATGGGCTTGATGGTATGTGAAGGAATATAAAAGAAATGTTCTTTAACTCTCTGTATTACAAAACTTTCTGTGAACCTGAGGTAATGTTAAATGAGAGGGTACAGACATATAAAAATGTAGGATATGGATGTTTTACAGCAGCAGTGCAATGAATGGTGGTGCTTATTCACTGCATAAGGATATATTAATGCCTTCTCTTACAAAAACTCCATTTGCCATTTTTCTTACTGATCTTGATTAACCAAAAAAGGATAGGAAAAGAATAAAACAAATTTGGTGAAGGCAGAGATGCAGCGTGTTTTGTTTTGGCTTTTTGCATTGCACCTTAGAAAGCCACAGTCCCTCCAGAGGAGGAAGCAAAAGACGTGTCAAGCACAGAGGTGCAGGAGAGGCTTTTTCTGTACACTGTGCAGTGCCAGAGGTGATCTTTAGGCCTGGTGTACCCAGCCACTTCACCTTGGTGCAAACTGAGAGCAGGAATGAAGCTGTGTTAAAACAAACAAACAAAACAACAGCAACAACAACAACAAAACCCCCCCAAAAGGATGGAAATTTATGGTAAGACTATCTTTTCTCAAATAATCTTTATTTTTCATCCTGGAAAGTGACTGTGCATTATTGATGATTTTTTTTTTTTATCTTTACCAAACAGCAAGATTTTTCAACTCTAATCATAAACAGTTTTACCTTGTCCAAATAAGAGGAGAATCCAGCAGGATATAATGTTTACACTAAAAGAAAATGCATGCATGCATTCCTGATATCTCTTTGTGAGAGACAACTTCTGTAAGCCATTAGCCTATTGTTCTGTAATTGAATAAGGTTATTGAGGGTAGAAATCTGTCAGAAGTTGGGCTCTCAAATAGACTGTTCAGGAGATGATGTTCACAAAAGAGGTGTCTGTCTGCTTTCATGCTTCCCAGAATAGGTCAAGGTAGAAAGGAGAGAAATTGCCTTTCAAACAAGCTCATAGAAATAGTATTCCAAATAAAAGGAGAAAAACTTGTTTCATTATCCATCATCTTCCCCATAATCATGTTTTTCTGTCATTGCAAACGCTACTTGTATACTGCAATGAAAACACCTACTGTACATTTAATAACACCCAGATAGGAATCATGACATCCTTTGACAAGAAGTGGTTATTGAGAACACAGAGCAGAGGGGACTGCTTGCATTTCTGCTCAGCATGCAGCTATTACACCAGACAAACACTCATGGCACCACAGGCTCTTCAGGGGACCAAGATGATGCCACAGGACGTGCAGTTGGAAGAAAATGTGATAGCTGCATTCACTGGCTGCATTTCCACTGCAGCCTTTGAAGGTGGAGTTCTGCATGGATGGTTTTGTAGATGAGAATGTGAACAAAGGCCTCCCCCTCCACCAATGCTGGCTGTTAGACTGGACTCTCCATGTAAGCTCTGAGTGATGATCACCTTCCCCTGGCTGTAAAGGTGATCACAGAATGCTTTCAGTTGGAAAAGATCAAAAGATCTCAAAGATCAAGTCCAACCCTTAACTCAGCACTGCTAAGCCCACCACTAAACCCTACCTGCCACAAGTGTTGAATCCCTCCAGGGCTGGTGACTCAACCACTTCCCTGGGCAGCCTGTTCCAGTGCTCGACAAGGCTTTTGCTGAAGTAGTTTTCCCTAATATCCAACCTAAACCTTCCCTGGCATCACTTGAAGCTGTTTCCTCTTGTCCCATCACATTTTTACCTGAGAAGAGACTGACCCCCATCTTGCTGCAACCTGCACATTTCTCCAGCAGAGAAGGCTGTAGCAGTAAGTTCAAGGTAATTATTATGATTAAGCCCCTCCTAATGTCTCTGAAAGGAGGCATGCTTGGAAATCAGTAAAATTTCTCTTCTACTTAGTACGGATTTCTCCTCAAAGTAATGAGTGTGTAAAACCAGTCATTAGGTACACTAATTAGTGTGTATCAAACAGTCAGCTGTGTTAAGGCAATTTGCATAAAATAACAGCTAATTTGAAAAATTACTATTGAAAACTGCAAGTCATTGCTTTAGGAGATATTTCTACTTATCTGTTTTCTGTGAAAGCAACAAACTGGAAAGCATATATCCTTAATAAGTGAAATCTGGTGTTTTTTTAGTGCAAAAATTACTATCTTAGTATTAAAAATGGCTATTTTGGTTATTATTCTTGGTTATTATTTAATTAAAATGCAGAAAAGTGTAAATAAAATGCAATGAAAAGGTAACACACCAGCAGTAATGATACACAACAGCACAGATGCCATTTCTTATGACTTTAAAGTGATTACCTTCAGTATTTACTATTTACTTTCTCAGGTTATTGGTAAATATAAAATATATTTTTTGCTTGCGTTTCATCCAGCTTCTCTTCAGTACCAGATCAACTTGGGAAGTTGTGGTTTCTGTGTCATTTCCCTGACCACTGTGTAGTACTATTTGTGCAGTGAAAGCTTTTGGCAGCCCCCAGAGTTTTTGTGTTACTATAATTACACTAAAAAGCTTTTTTGGTTCCAAAATACTATTGATTGCTGCAGGTTTGATTGTGTTGTATCAGTTAAGAGTGTCCAGAAAGCCTGATATGGAGATGGTGACAGATTCTGCCTTTCAGTGCCTGCTTTGGTGAAATGAGCAAACAAAAAGGAGCATGGGGGACTTATATTAAATCTCATTTGCTATTTTCATAATCTTAATATTATTGGCATGGAAATGTCTGCATTTTCAAGTTGTTTTTTTTTTTTTTCTAATAGTATTAGGTATTTGTTGTGAGAAAGCCACATAAATAGGTTTACTTAAGATATACAATATTTCACAGCATTCAAATCAATGTTGCTTAGGCTTGTGCAAATATATGTTTAGATTAGCATAATTTAAGACAGTCTTAGTGCTTAGATGAGTGCCTTATTTTGGCAGAATTTCTTTTTAAGCAAATTCATAATTATTTGCTTTGAATATAGCAGTACATTATGGAAATGACACTTTTTTATGCCTCTTTGGGGAAGTGGGGGAAGATTATGAGAAACATCATTAATATTTAGTTAAATGCTTTTAAGGGTAATAAACAAGAATATGATTACCATGTCTTATACAAGTCTTACATTGGCTTGACTTTTACTTTTAGCCACTGCAGCACAAGATTCTCTTTCAGCTTTCCATGGATGCACCACCAGAAACAGTCTTCTGCAATTGATAGGGGTGAGGAATTTTGGTGTTTTGGACTGATTTTGCTTGATCATTTTTGAGAATGATGTAAGAGGTCATTTATCTGGATTTAATGGGGAAGTTGTGCCCTGATATCTTGTTATTGTCAGTCATGGACATGAGTGAAATTGCTCTGTTTAAGCACTGCTTAAGTATTGTAGCTAGAGAGAGGATCTTGTGGGTTTTTCTGCTCCTTATCAGGAGGAAGACTTTTGCTGAATGGCCTTAGAAAAGTATTTTTCATTTTCAAACAACAGCAAATCCTGCATTCTATAAGATGTAATCAAAAAATGCCAGTGAATTGGCATTTTGCTGTTCTGGAAAAGTCACAATACTTAGAGAAGTTTTTGTGTAATATACATGCTGGAGCTTTTAACTACTCTGAGATGCAGCATTTCAATTGCTGCTGAAATTAAAGTCAGCATATTTAAGTGATTCTCTGCCATGAAGATAGTCTCTTTCAAGTGGGAAAATTCCATCTTCAGAAAATCACGATGTTGCAGAAGGTTACATGTATCCAATTTTGTTACTGGAGTTGATGATGGGAAGATTTAGGTGTGACTGTAAAGTGCTTTAGATATTTTGAATCTGATCTTTAAATTACAGTGTCTGAAATTATTCCAAGCAATTACTTTCTCCCACAAGCTGCTTAACTGTGAGCAACAGTGCGTCCAAGTAGTCAAATTTCATGTCAGCCTATTGTTTTGGCAGGGTGAGTAATGATAATTTTGCTTATAGTATTTGGAAACATCAGGTAGAGGCGTTTTACACAGGAATAATCTCTGTCATCTGGCATGCATTTCCTTACCTTTCATGCATGAGAACCAGAGTATCCACAGGATGTCCAAGGCATCCAAGTGTCACTAATGAGATACAGAAATCTGTCTGTGCCTGTTGATACCATGTTCATGTTGTGGGCAAAAATAAAAGAACCAGCTTTTCATAGCTGAGGAGACTCGAATCAAGAGCCCTGATCCTCCTCCTCTCTTCCCTGCCATACCTTTAGTGCTGTATTTCAGTCTGAGATGTCCTGCTGCCTTCAAGAGGATTCTTTCAACAGTAAAATTTGTGTTCTGGAATATACTGAAGTGTGCAGCAGATACATGAAGTATCTAGGAATGAGGCAACAATTTTGGGATCTGTTTTCCTAGGCACCCACACATTTCTGGCCTGACAGGATGAGAAGGTGACAAAAGAAATTGGCAAAAGGAGAAAGAACTTAAAAAGATGAACCTTCTCTCTCAAATACTGTTTTGGTCAATCCTTCTCTCTATGCTTATGACTGATACTATTGGCTATTCAGGAGATGAGCAAGGGAGTAAAGGATTAGTTTTCACTCCTATTTTTCCATGGGGAATTTATGACAAACAGATGAAAACATAAGCAGCCTGACTGACAAGCAGGGAGATTAAAACCTTTCCTGTCCCAAATTTTCTTGAAACAGAGAAAATAATTATGATATATGCTCCATTATAATTAAGCTCACATAACACTATGAGAAAGTACATTAAAGGGAAGGAGGTTTCACTCTAGGATGGAATTTTTCAGCAATGAGGGAGTTGNTTACACAGTAATAAACTGTAAACCTACTAAAATTGTTATAAACCTTTATGTAACATACCAGTGATTTCCAACTGAAAGAGAAGAAGAAATTATTTGTGGTAAATAAGCTGCTATGTGAAACTTTGCCATTTTTTCCATGCTAAAACTCAATGTATAATTAATGCTGGATTGTGTATACTCACTCTTCCCAAAAGTGAGAGACAAAAGCTATATATTGCTCCACAGTCAGTTTTCCCTCTGAAGTTTGCTTAGGACATGTGTGTTCTAGCTTTGGTCTTTGGTATAGCTGGAAAACACTTGAAAATATTCAGCTACAGATTTCTCAGTCGAATGTGTGCACTGGTATTGGTGGAAATGTGGAAAATAGATCTCTCAGGAAAAAATGATGCAGTGTTACTGTCATTTACTGGGGAAGCAAAGGAATATGAAAAGGTGTTTATGGCTCTTAGTTACTTCCTGAAATATATTGCTTTTATTCTTATACCATTATAGAAAATACTTAAGAGCTTAGTCCTGCCTTTCTATACAAAGTCATTAAAACCATCTCTGACACTCAAGAGATTGACCTAACAACCTTTTTACATTTAAATGTTGCAGCTTGCAAAAGAGTAGCCAATTTCTCTCTGTTTTCACTGTGCTGCTGGAAGCAATCATTTAAAATATTTATTAGCAAACTAAAATGCTCTAAAGCTTACATTTCTGTGGTCAGTAAATTCACTTGTTTTTGCAGAGGTACAAATGATGATACTGAAGATGATGAACTACTGACAACTTCCAGAGCCCAAATAATGTGCCTGGAAACTGACACAGGCCTTAATTACCCCAGGATGTGTCAATCATTTGCAGAACTAAGCTTCTGCATCTCATGTTTGCATGTATAGAGTAATTTTTTTCCCCATTTAAATTTTTGTGCTATAAAACAATGAGTTGATGATTCCCTACTTCCCTCTTTGATTTTCATTTCTCCAAATCCAGTGATGTAAATGATATTGTGACTTAACATGAAA
>VZUA01007849.1:0-14901 GCA_013401035.1 Horornis vulcanius
CCCCAACCTCCGGGCCCGGGGCCCTTCCCGAGGGGGAGACGGAGCGGCCGCGGCGGCGGGAGCAGCCTGGGCCCCGCGGGCGGGCCAGAGCCGGGCTGATGCCGCGGGTGCGGGCAGGCCCCGGGCTGATCTCCCGGGACAGGTGCGGACAGA
Source organism: Horornis vulcanius (assembly GCA_013401035.1). Taxonomy (NCBI): domain Eukaryota; kingdom Metazoa; phylum Chordata; class Aves; order Passeriformes; family Scotocercidae; genus Horornis; species Horornis vulcanius. Next base: position 154 of record VZUA01007849.1, read on the forward strand.
GTCCGCGCCAGCCCGGGGTCAGTCTCCGACAAACGCCCTGCGCCGTTTAACGGGCTCGGGCCCGGAATCGCCGAGGCAAAGGCTCCCCCGCGCGCAGCCACCGCGGAGCAGCGCAGACTGCGCCTAACAAAGCCCTGTGTTCTGGAGCACTTCCTGCGGGGAGCGAGGGGAAATCACGGCCTCGGCCTCTCCACACGAGACAGGACCGGTTGTAAATGGAAATTACAGCAATATACCCTGCCGTGCTAACTCTGAACTCTTTCCTTTGACAGCCAGGAGAAATAGATATGATTGTAGGAAAAGACCGGGAGGGTTTCTTCACCAATGGTCTGACCCTTGGTGCAAAGAAGTGCTCTGTGATCAGAGATAGCCTGTATGTCGATGGCGACTGCACAATGGACATCAGGACAAAGAGTCAAGGTGGTGAGCCGACATATAATGTTGCTGTAGGCAGAGCTGGACGAGGTAAGCACCCTTTTGTCTACCTTCAGATCGCTAAATTAGGAATGTGACCCTAAGCATAGACTCCAGCTATTAAGAGAACCAAACTCCTGTATTCAATGGCTAATTTGGGGAAGCGATGCAAGGGGTGGATGGCTGTGCTCTAGCTGGGTCCCTCCACCATTCCCACCTGCATCCCAGCCCAGCACCAGGCTGTGCAACAGTTAACAGGTCTCTGAGAGGCAGGAAAAAGCAGGCTGCAGCTTCAAGCAGGCTTAGCTGGTATTCCATCACTTGATACCTGAATCTCCAGAGGGGTCTTTTTATGACAGGCAGCGACTGCAGCTTTCTTGTAAATTGCTTGATGGAAAGTTTATTCTGCAAAGATGTGAATCTCATGTATGAGCTGCTCCTACTTAAAAAGTTCTATATTAACTTTTCTTGCACTTCCTGTTGAGCCTGCTGAAGTCTGTCCAGGCAGCAAAAGCCCGTCCAGTTTGGTACCACCAAGAAATGTGCTTCTTGCTCACACACCTGCTCCTTGTGCTCTTCAGTTAACTTCCAGTAAAACGTATTATGGGGCAGCCACTATCTGGGATATGACATACTGTCTGGGAGTGGTGTGCCTTATGTTGGGAACACCTGGGCTAGCATTTTTGGGCTGGCTGTGGAACAGGTTCATGAGTGACCAGTCTTTTGCTTATAGGTGTAAAACCAAAGACAGTGCAGGTGTCTATCAGCTAAAGCCCAGGGTGGGCATGCAGGAAGATGGTTGGCAGCACTGGAGTGAAACAAGCAGAGTTCTGACTTGTGAAATGCCAGTGAGAATTGTCTTAAGCTTTTCTGAGCAAATTGCTATGGAGATAGAATCGTAGAGTCATTAAGGTTGGAAAAGCCCTCCAAGATCATAGAGTGCAGCCCTTCTCCCGGTGCTGCCAAGGCCACCATCAACCCATGCCCTCAAGTGCCAGAACTACACAGCTTTTAAATCCCTCCAGGGATGGGGCCTCAACCACTGCCCAGGGCAGCTGTGCCAGGGCTGGACAGCCCTTTTGGTGAAGAAGCTTTCCTGATATCCAACCTAAACCTTCTGTGGCGCAACTTAAGGCCCCAATGTATGATCACGTGTAGGTAGACTGGCTGCAGCATTCCAGCTTGGTGAACAGCCCCTGGCCGGTGGCAGCCCAGTGCTCATTGTGTCCCCCTCCCTGCTGGGGGACATCTGATGGCAGCTCACAGTGGCTGCTGCTGGTGAGCTTCCAGTGTTCCTTTCACCAGACAGTCTGGGACACCTTGCTGGAAGTGGGAGAGTGGGGAGAGCAGCAGCACGACAGTTGTTCCTGTGTTTCGTCTTATGTAAAAAGTGTGGTTTATAGTTGTGTTATTGCATGGAAGGTCTCAGCCCATCTCACCTTTTGGGTTTTGCAGCATCAAACATCATTAACTGCCAGCATCAGGGCAGTTACTCTGATGCCCTGGCTCTTACATCAGCAGTGACTGCTACAGCACAGATCATGGGAATTTTCTTTTGCCACTCTCCAGTCACCCTTTTGCACACACTGCACCCCTGCTGCCACAGGTGTTTAAACTGCCACCAGGATTTCTTTGTTGGGTGATGACTGATGGTGAGAAGCACTGTAATGCTTTTTTGATAGCTGGTGGCATTTTTCTTACCAGTAAACTCTTAAAACTTCCACAGTTTAATAAAATCCCTGAGAATAATTTGTGCCTACTACCAGCCCTATCTGTGTTTTAACAAAATTGTTTAACTAGCTTAATACCCCAATACTAAGTCTTGAAGGATGTTTTACTGCATTGCCTAAAACTTACATTATTTCCATGTCTAACACACTCTTTTTAAAACTTTTTTTTCTTTTCTCTTTCAGTCTTGGTCTTTGTAATGGGCAAAGAAGGGGTCCATGGAGGCGGATTGAATAAGAAGGCATACTCAATGGCAAAATACTTGAGAGACTCTGGGTTCTAGTTGTTAGGCAGACTGTTAAGTATTAGGGGAAGATTGCTATTAAACTTTCCTGGCGGTGAGCTTTAAACCTTACATTCTGGAAACTTTACTAGCAATGCAGGGTGATGGGGTATGAACCTGTGTCTCCTTTGTATCCCTTTGTTGGTGGGGAAAGGTGTTATTTTTTTTTCCCTTTAATTCTTTTTATTTCTGTTTTGTTTCCTTGTGTACTCCAGCATTGGTTATAGTCATGGGAAAGGAAGGTGTCCATGGAGGGACACTCAACAAGAAAGCATATGAACTGGCTTTATACCTGAGGAGGTCTGATGTCTGAGCAGCCTCTCCCCATCTACCTAGCAGCTGTCTGCACCTACCACCCGCTTGTGCTCAGTGCTACCAGACCGTAGATGGTAGTTGGTGTTTTTTTATTTACCCATTTCCTACTGTCATAACTCCAGTTCCCCCTTGTTCATCTCTGTAACAGTGTAGGTAACCGAGCCCGTCTGGCACCACCATGACTTTGATATGCATGATAACGTGAAACGTGGGAGGGGAACATGCCAAGTGTAGGCTCTGCTTCATCTTAGCAATTAGTGTGATATTGACAACTAAACCAACTGAGATACTAAACAAGGTGCCGATTGTACAATCTAATTTGATCAATGCCTCTTCAGCACTTTGAGCAAGTCACAGCTCACTAGTCTTCCTTTCACAGAGCACGGTTGGGAGGAAAAAAGTGCGTGCATATCTTCACTTCTGTCCCTCTCTTTGTTTCTGTTTTTTAAACCCATGTGTTTGCTTACACCCATTTTTATAGTGCCTGGTTTATTTAACCAATTTGCCACTCAAAAGCTATTAATGTCACATTAGTTTTGTCATTGCACTTCACTGTAGGCTTAAGTCTCTTACTTTTTCGTGATGTTGTCTGAAGGTTGTACTGCTTAACAAGTGCAATCACAAAACTATGAAAGGGTACAGATGTACTTCCTCCCATGACCTTAAACCACCATCCTAGGGACTCCCCAGACATTCCATCATTACAATAGCTCAGGCACTTTTTTTTTTTTTTTTTTTTTTGCCAGCTCCTGTTCTGTAGTTGACTTGTACAAGGCTGCCACTGTGGCCCTTAGCTAGCCTGGTATAACCAGCTGGAGTGTGTCTGGTTTCAGTTTCTCATAGGACCAATTTTAATTTGCAGCTTGGGGGTCGGGGGGTGGGGGGTGTTGTTTTTTTTTTTAATATGAAACTGCAATGTCATTGTGGAGAACTGCCACCTTCAGCTACCCTGGGAGCTCTGACTGGCTTCAGTCTTTCTGCCAGATCACTCAGTGGTACAGAGTTTGGCTGCTCTGAAGCCACTGTTTGGATGAAGGTTGGTAGTTTGTAAGCTAAACTGTCAAAATACCATTTCAAATTTAAAAATCTTCATCTGGCCTGTCACACCCTTGCTGCAGAAATGATGGAGTGAGCTGCCTTGTGCACGAGTCATCTGAAATGTCTGTAACCAAACTCAGTTCAGGCACGGTTCTGACCTGTATGTCCATGGCAAGAGCTGCAGAACTCTGTATACTAAAGAATAAATGGGAGATGGTAGTGGTTGGAATAACTGACTTGGCTGTCTTGTGATGAATTTTTTAATATGTATTCTGTGCCATACTATTGTTAAAAAAAAAAAAAAATGAACTGTTGCTATTGTGAGATGGATTTTAACTGACTCCGAGGGTTTCTTTTGACTGGCACTACCTTAGGGACATTCTAGTATTTGCTTCTATTGTTGGGCCTTGTGGATAATGTACAGATTTAAACAAATTCTTGTTGCTGATTTGTCCATTTCTTTCCCTGCACTTTGTTACATCTGGGATACAGTCTAACTCATCTGATTTAATATGCATTTCAAAAAATGCCATAACTATTAAAAACACCTTGTTTACAGACAGATGAAATAAATTTATTCCAACCAAACAAAATCAGACTGTTGGTAATTTTTCCACTTCACACCCAGGAAATCCTCTGAGGCTCTTCAGTGCTTGGCTGCCCACACTAACAGGAGTACAGTTAGGTCTAAGTACAGTTTTAAGTTTTGCAGGACAGCAGTAGTATGATAATATGATACAACTTCAGTCAAAAGCCAGGCAGTCTTTGGGGTAGATCTTAGGAGATGATTTCTCATTTCTTTATTCCACATTTATCGAGCTCTCTGGTGTGGGGTTTCCCTGCCCTCTGAATGCCCAATATGCCATTCCTGAAACAAGCTGAAGTCAACTTGGCATTGCACCCGTGAGTCTGTGGTGGCCTGCCCAGGTCAGTACACCAAGGGTGGGAATGTGCTCTCCTCACCCAGAGAAAGGGGCAGATTTAAGGTCTCTGTTGCCTTAAAGGATTGCACCTTTATTTGTTACTTCTGCTGAGAACTAAAAACACAGGCCCAAGGGGATGTGATGGTGAACCCTGGAGCTTGTGGGATGGGAGGACAGCCAAGCCCAGATCATGGAAGGTATATCTGTAGAAAGGTTCTGCCTTCCTGGGCCCTCAAACTAGTCAGGTGCTTCTAGAGAGGAGCTGAAAACACTTTCGTTCTCCCCTCCTTCCCCCATGCCTTCATTACTGGTGTCCACTGCACCTGCTCCTCTGCTTGGCACCAGACCTGGGTCTAACTAAAACCTTCCTACATACAGTGTTCATATTCTCACACTGCCAAGGTGCTCTGTGTCTGAACTGAATCTCCCAGTGCCAAAGTAAGAGCAGACCAACACACACCCAGAGCACAGAGCAAATTCCTGTTCAGAAGTAACTGGTACAGAGGATGCAAATCTGCTTCCCCCATAAAACACATGTGAAGAAGTTGTGTTCAGTATCTGAACATGAAGTTGCACTCACCTGACTCTACAGAACTTTGTTTCTCCCAGGTTAGGATGATGAAGGTATTACATTCCCAAAGCTGTTTCTCTGGTAAGACCAGAGTGGGTGGAATTGACTGTAGCAGCACCTCAGAGGCAGCTGGCAGCACACACCAGGCACTTGTCATCACATTCCTTAGTGTGACATTGTTCCCTTCTGACCAATTCCCCTCTCTTGAGGTGTATGTCACCTGCATACTTCTGCTTGGTTAAGAATTAGGTGTTCAAATTCTTTCAAATACATTTGTTGGTGAATTTTTTCTAGTGTAACTGTGTCTGCAACTGATTGCAGTCACTAGAATTATGTAAGAGCGTATTACAAAGTTTAGGTCAGTTCATGGTTCTGGAACTTTTCAGATTTTGGGGAGCCTGGAGTACAATAATGAATAAACATATGCACTCACAGCAACAGCAGGGATCTATTTTAAGAAACATCTTTCAGCTTAGTAATTACATTTTCAGAAACCATTTTCCCATTTGGACTCACCTAGACATATGCCCACTGAAGGAGAATTTTGCCTGGTGAAAATACACCAGTACGCTGTCATTACCCCATGGCTGCTGGCAGCAGTGGTTTGGAGATGAATCATCCTTTCATTATTATCCCTTTACTGTGCCTCATTGTGCAAAATAAACTTTCCCTGCTCTCAGCCAGGCCCAGAAAACAGATCTGCACTGCAGGGTCTGTGGCTGCACAGAGTGCTAGGTCAGAAATCACAGCTGGGACCACCTCACCTGCCATCGCCCGTCCAGGGTTCTAGCACAGGGCTGTGGCTCTGCAGGCTCTGCCAGCTGGGTAGGAATTGTTCAGAGCACCCTGGTCCTCCTTCACGCTCCCCCAGGCAAACTACAGACTCTAGAAATGAACAAAAATGAAGGCTTTTCTGCATAACTCAGACCCCTGCACGTAGCACTGGTCAGTGCAGCTCCTTGTACTGTAACTCACAGTATGATACAGGAAGCATCTGCTTGGGATCCCAACAGTTTCATCTTCGGCATCTTCAAAAGCACTTCACCCTCCATAACCGAGGCAAGTACTCAAGGTCTCAAGGCAAAAGTTCAATGAACTCCTTTTGATATTTAAAGTGGAAAACATTTTTATTAACATTCTTTCAAGCTTTCCTTAGTCAAGGCCTTATAAAAAAATCTCCATTTGAGTATATGCATGGTTTTACTTTCTACATTGTTACAGAGGTATTACATAGAATCTACATTTTTTTTGTGATACACTGGTAAGTACTGAGTTCTGTGAGACAGATGTAAGCACTTATTTTCAAATCAGGTATTTGAAAAGAACAATTTTTTATATACAGTTTAGCAGACTAATGCAGCATAAAATGCTCTTAGTAAGAGGTATATGAGCCAAGGATCAATATAATACTTACCCTAAACTTTTTCTGTGTGGAATAAAACCTCTGTCTTGGTTGTCATCACTGGAAACCAGATGATGAAGTAGTAGCAAGGAGGGATTATTAATGTGCTTATGGTGGACCTGACCTTGTGAACTGCTCAAAACTAAACATATATTCTAAGTTTTCTCATCCTGGGAATTGCTCAATGGAACTGCTTAAATTCTGCTACCATGGCAAACTCCAAGGATTATTTGTAATCACTGCTTTGAGATAACAGTGGAATTTCTTCTGCTTTGTTTTGACATACCAGCACACAGAATATTGATCTGTTCTACATTTTTCTTTCAGCAGTGGTGACAGTTTTTAGGAAAACTATACAAACATGCAAATACGGTTTTTGTCGGGCCTAAGGGGTAACACATATCTACATGTAATAAATATTGCTCTCAGGATGACCCCGTTGTAGCTACAAAATGGAAATAAAAGTACTTCCAGAGAAATCCCACTTCAACGAGAGACATTTAGAGTCTCTGTGATATTTCTATTGATATAAACTATTAACATTATTCTTTAGCATTGTGAAGTCCAGTTTAACTGTTGGTTTTGAGAAGACAGAATGTGTGACTGAATACCTGAATCAAAAGTAAATCTACCTGTAATGATTTAACCAGAGTACTACTACATGAACTGCTGCTCCTATCAAAGAAACCAAATGGATTACAGATTTAAAAGAGATTCCCTATGCAAAGGTTTGTAAATAGCCTTAAGAACCCTTTTGTTCATACACCTATAGGTCATTAGTAGTCTCAGACAGTGTTAGCCACTCTGTACTCCCTGTCCTCACTGGGCTGCAGCTGAACCACTACACTTTCTTCATTCATCCCATTTTCCGCATCACTGCTATCAACATTGTCATTGTCATCCTCCTCGTACTCTGAGGACTCGGTCATGTTCTGATGGGAATGGGACTCTGACAGAGCCCCAAAGGACTGTGTGCTGACCGAGGCCAAAGGTCTGAGCAGAGGAGTGTTCTCAGACACTTCATTCTCCTCTTGGCTGCTGTCTGTCTCCGAGTCAGAGTCCCCCTGGGACGGGACCACTTTCTGCTTACACACAGGGCAGGTTTTTTTTGTTTTTGTTAGCCACGGGTCCACACATTTGCAGTGATATGCTGTTAGAAAACAAAATACAAGGACACTGTTATAATAGTGAAAAGGACAGGGAAACCTGCTAAACTGTGTTTCTGTTCAGTGACACAGGAGAATTTCAGAACATAACTCACGCAGAGAATTTTAGTTCCAAATTTTACAGGCACATAGCCTGTAAAAAACACCTGATGGCTTAGGATCTGAGTCATGTAGGTACATGCAATGAATACCTGTGTTATCTACCGAGTGAATGAGAGCAGTAGTACAACAGGCCACTGACGACAAACTTTAAAGCATTTTGACCAATTCCATCCACTTTGCAGCAGGCATGCCCACCATCATCATCTTCACACTGCCTCTCACCTCCACACCAACATGTATCAAAGCACCTCATTATTACATGACATTACCACATGATTTTGTGGATTGTAAATTAGGTCTGCAATTGGCACTGCAACTAGACTGGCTGTGTTTTAAAAAAGTATTAGTCTTACAGTATTAAAAATTCAGCTCATCTTAGTAAGGGAGACTTCTACTTGGCAAAGAGCTTGTACTTACATGGGCCAGCAATGCCATGTTTTGTACCTGGTCAAGCACACTGGAGACATGTTCTCCACATGAATCGATGGTGGGGGTTGGTGGTGTTCAAGTTAAGTTACCTGTGCAGTCCCACACGGGGAGAGATGCCACGGACCTGTTCTTTCTCTTCTGAGAACTCCTTGTTTGCCAGCCTAGCTTGAAATTGCTTTTATGACTGAGGTTCTAAAAAGCTCAGCCTTCAGCTGTACCTCTAAGTCACTAAGAGCTCAATTAAATTTTGTGGTTTATTTGTCTTGGGGAAAGTGAAGGCCTATTTTCCCAAATGTAAAAGTATTACAATAAATATGGGTATTCAAGGGACAGCATTAAGCCCAGATTTTCTTTCATGTGTACATCCAAGGAACAATGCAAAGTGGGAATGCTAGCTTTTTAGCAACAGAAATCAAGTTTTCACTTTTCCCACTTTGTACATTCATTCTTGCCTATCAGCAAACAGGAACTTTATAAATCACTTACTAAAATGCGCAGTAGGTTTTGGACAGTGTTTTGGAAAGCTGTTTTAATCTAAATTCAAACCTAAAATACAGCTGCTTACCATGAGAGCATGGAAGGATCCTGAGCTTGTCTCCATCCTCATATTCATCCAGACAGATGGCACACACATCATATTCATCTCCTGCAGCACATAATTGAGAATTAGTTTGACTTTAAAGGACTCGCAGCAGACCCTCCTGATGCGCACATGGGTTTGGGAACTTTCATGGAATTTCTGCACTGATTTTTTTTATGCAATGTTTCAATGCTCAGCCACAGTCTGTTCTGCTCCCATTAAAGAGGTGTTAGAATTCCTCTATTTCAGTGAGAACAGGGTCAAGCCAATCATTTTGTACGCTTTCACTCAAAACTCTTCTATTTCAAATGTACTCAAAATTACCCCTGAAACTTAATACTCCTTTTATTTAAATAGTTTTTGGTGTTAAAAACAATAAGGTCCAATGAGTTAGACAAAGAATGATCCACTTGCCTTTCTTAAACTTATGTACGGGAAGTTTCTTAAGCTGATCCTTCCTAAGCCGATTCCTTCTTGCTCTGTGTCTGTCCTGAACAAATTTTGTTATCTGGAAACAGACAAGATAACATGAACAGTAAGTTACACCACTAAAGAACAATAAAAGTTTTGATTTATGAAGCTTTGCAGTAAGCTGGTCAAAAGGGAACACCCGCTAACACAGAATAACCTCTTCCCTTGCCTGAACAAAAGGATGAAGCCAAACAAGTCTAAAGGATGTTCTCCATGAGCACAGCATTTAGAACTGAGAATACACAAGGGTTTTTTTGAGAGGATAGAGAAACAAAAAGGAAAGTGTACTACATAAAATAATGGCAATTGCTGCAATTCTCTACTGAGGCCTGTGAAAAGCAGGAAGCATACTGCAGAGCAAAACACAATTCAGTAAGTTTGAAGAGTTTTCCTTACAGATTTAGATTATTACAGCTGTTTTAGNTGTTTCCATATTATCTAAAGTAGTAGTTTGGGGAGTAAACGAAAGGGTATACTTTGAGTCATTGTTACATGTTTTACTATGCCATATGAAGAGAACTCAAAGTAAAAAAAAAATCTGAATAACTAGTAATACAAAGCTCTCTAAATAACTGTAACAAAGATTCTATTTCCATTTTCTTAGCAGTCTCTAATGCTATTTCTGTTCAATTTCTAAATCTAGCACCTGTGATAAGACGTTCTTTCTCAAATATAATGACAAGCAAAGAAAATAACAAAGCGTATTTGAATCTAAACTGTTCATTTAGGCTCTTTCACCATAGGTAAACAATAAGCTCTATGCACAAACTGCAGTTTTTCTGCTGTAATCCAGATCCTTAGTGACAATCAGAGCCGCACGTGAATCTCCTAGCTAAAAACAAGACTGTTTCAAAGAAGCAGAGACAGATTCAGAAAAGAATGAGGACCAAATCCAACCTGGAACCTCCCTGGGATCGTTTCCACTGCACCAATCAATTGTCCAGTGCTCTAGTCTGTTGCACCGCCTCTTTGCAAAGGCCTCTCTATATGCAAGGGAATCAGCATCTCCGAGTTTAGTACCCTTGGCAAATTCACTCCGTGTGTACTCAAGTCCTCTGTCTGGGATGCACCACTGATGCCCAGCCACCAGCCAGCTGTTACCCCTTCCCTGCAACTCCCTGAGCATGACCCTTCTGACAGTTCACCCACTGTCCTATGTACACAATCAGCCTTAACGGGGTGGTTCTGTCCAGAAGGACATTGTAAAAGACAGTTGCAAAAACTTTGCTAAAAAAATATTCATCTTTAGGTGATTGTTCTGCTTTGTTTTCAGAGAGCTGCTGCAATTGCACCAAACTAGCCCAGAATTGTCATTGAAATATGTAACTTGCAGTGCAAAAAATACTAATGCAGAAAAATATTTTAAGTGTTTATACAACAGTTGATGCATTACTTGCTTTTTATTAAACGGTAAAATAATAAAGTGGGCACAGATTACAAAAAATGGGATGCTAAGTATCCTGAAAAATGTAGCTACGTTACCTTACCATTTCAAGGAAACATGTCCCAGCTGAGAACCCCTACAGGCAATGCATGTGCTGAGATCAATGCTCTGTGCTCACACACTCATAACTACACCTAAGTGTGGTAGGAAACAGTGAGCCCTGCAGCCTGGAGCAGTGGGAGTAATGATTATTAAGTTTGGTAAGGCAAGATACACTCTCGCTGTACAAGAGCACAAGGGCAGGTCACTCTGTATGGGGCTAAAAAGCAAGCACTTGTGGAGTGTAAGAGTGGCAGTGAGGACAATTCCTATAAGCGGTCACATGCTAGGGAGAAGATTCAAAAGGTTTCTGATATCCCTTTGACAAAATCCTGCACCTGTTTGTTTTATTGAGAAACTAAATGATTACAGGTAAGCATGGGACAGGTATGTGCAGAACACACAGCTTCACTCTTCCTTTACTGAAAACCTGCCTTTAACTTCAGTGTGTGACAGCTCCCTGATTATTTGAAAGAAATAAATATTATTAAAAGACAAAACTTACCATAAATATCATGATGAGAATAAGACAGATCCCTACTATTATTAGGAAAGGGATTAAGTAGTACTCCAAAGGAAGACTGAACTCTGGGATTAACACAACATGGCCACTGTGGGGAGGAAGAGATAACACTTTCTAAATTAATGAGAACTTAATGGACAAGTTGAAGAACAAATTCAATAAAAAAATACAACAAAAGATTGTCACACAAGACACACTACAGGCATCCTACCTGTGCACAACAAGCTAGAAAATTCAGTCCATACTCACACAATGTAAGGCTAATTAAATAAAAGGATAAAACACTGTTTCTTAGAACATTTTTTCCTTAAACCTATTTACTGATCTCCATCAAACCTAGAGAAACCAGGAAAACCACCTCATAGCTGCTGTGACAACAGAATGAAAAAAATATGACTATCAACAGATGGCAGTGAAATCATTCTTATTTACTAAAGCATTACAGGTTGCTCTCAGGCACAAGATTTCACCTGCAACACCTATAACCTCTGTCATGACAACATGCTACTTTAAAGCCATAAATATTCAAAAGAGACAATGACCTAATGCAAGGAGTAACACAGCTGAATGTGAATTAACCTACCCTTTCTCGTAAGTAAACTCCTCTTTAAGAGAATTAGCTGACGTCTCACCAATAAAGACAGAAGGAATGTCAATCTTCTTTAAAACCTCAACTGTATAAAAAAAAAGTAGGAAAATAAAACTATTATTACGTGGACAATCTATAGGTACTCAAGATACAAGACCTGAACATTATGAGAGTATCACAACAGGAAGACATTTTAACTCAGTCACATCCAGACCAATGCACATGCATGTTACAGCTTTACTCAATATAAGTACTATGATTTTACCTATACAATTTCTAAGGAATTTATTGCAGGTAGAAAAATCAAAGTCCTAATGGAATAAAGGAGCCTAAACCCAAAATATATTGACAAAAGAGGAACATAATTTTAACCAGAACACCATTCTTCACTCAGAGATTCAAGCAAGTCACATAGTTCCATTGCTTTCCAGAATTTTTGGCAACTTACATGATTTTGTGAACTAGTTCTGTTAGTTTTAATAAACCTGTCTTCCCTCCTTTTCACCCCAAACATAAATAAACATACTGGAAACAACTGTGGCTAGACAAGGTCAAAAAGAAGAAACAAGAAAATTAACAAGTCCCACAGCTTTATTTCAGCCCCAAGAAACTGGATGAACTGTGTGGTCTTCTCTGTTTACCAGTGAAGGCAGTAATAAATGAAAACTTACTGAAAAATAAATCCTGTATTCTAGAAAACGTTCTTCTCAGCTTCACTTTATACTGATTTTCCCCCTAATGCTTCACGTTTAATGCTCAAAGTAACCTGATTTAGTCCACCTCAAAGCAGTCAGTTTCCCAAGGCAAAAGGACATGTGGCTGAACACCAGCTCACACTATGAGGTCTGTGTTTGTTGTGGACTTGTTCTACATTTTGGTTACTCAGTGAAACCTGAAAATAAGATTCACATGGGTTGAGAATTCATTAAACACATTTTCACGTAACTGCCTGGGCTACTCAGCTCCCATTTATTTTGTCAAAGTTCATTCCTACTTTACTCAACAGCATTTCCACTGGAAAAGAATTCATTTTCCTCTTATTTATTTTCTTGTTCCATCCTGAATAGGTTGAAAACTGCACAAAATAAAGAAATGCCACAAAGAAAGCAGTAACAGCACTAGAAACACAAAGCACATACCACAGAACAACACTCTGACTAGATTTCAAGATGTTCTGAACATAATCATTCCATGAAGGTTAAAATTAGAACAGCTAACACAAGAAACAAATTGTAAATGGTGCACTGGTCTCTAAATACTCTTTCCAACTGAAAATAAGTGCACAATATGCTAGAATCCACTTGTCCAGACGAACAGGAAGATCCATCCAACAGTGCAACAACAAACCAACAAACTGGAATGACTATCACGTATGAACTTCATGATCCAAAGTCTTTTCCAACCTAAATGGTTCCATGACTCTGAATACTAAAATGTCATATTGTAAAGTTTCGTTTCCAAATGCACATTTTCTACTTTTTGTATATTTCTACTTAACTAACAAGACATCAGCTCTTTTACACATCAGTAATATAAATCTAGCCCAGAATACTCAAACTAAAATTTGAAGGAAAACCAGAAGAAACATTCAGAGAAGGCACAAATCAATGTATTTGTTCTTATGCAAATATCTCGTTATTAAATCTTAAAAACCAGGAGGATTTATCTGCGTTTTTTGTTTAGTTTGGTTTTGGTTTTTGTTCATTTGTGGTGGTGGTTTTGTTGTTTAGGTCATGAGGGGTTTTTGGTGGTGCTGCTGTTTCCAGTGGGTGAAATGATATTCAAACAGGAGAGAAGTGATACCTGTACTTACTGTCGTTGGATCCCATGCTTATGAGGTCATCAGAATCAACATTGTGAACTATAGCTGCCTTGTATCCAGCTCTCTGGGCATTTAAGACCTGTAAGCGACACGAAAGACTTACTGGAAAGACTATTGCTTCCAAATACAGTAGACTGACTGTGCTTTCTAAGATAAGGTGCACTTTCACAAAGTGATTAACACGGACATAATTTGCACTTATAAACCACACGTCACCTTTGAAAGCAAAATCATATAATTATTCTTACAGTCATGTAGTTATTTTTTTAGAAAGTCATTTTAATATTGCCTGCAGACAGACTATTTATATATATTAAAAACAGAATAAAAAACTTTCTACAGGTAGTTAAAATATTTGATTGTAATTGAAAGTAAAGGTACTAACTCACTTTGGTAATCTAGAAATTACCACTTGATAGTTCATCAAGTCAGATGAGTAGTATCTTTTCTGTGCTTTAGATATGTGGAGTATCCTACCTGGAAGCCCAGGTATAAGAAGCTTTTTCATGGAAAAGTGGAAAATTGTAACTATGGGTACAAAACTGTTAATACCCTGTGTACCAGTTACATTTCTAATATAGACTTACCTTTTCATTAATACAAGGAAAACACAAGGTCCATGTAAACGGCATTTACTGCAGCAACTATTACCAACATAAACTTAGCTAAGTTACAACTGGTCATCTTGGATATTGCTTTTACTTCAACCATCACAATATAAAAAATTCCGCACAAGCTGCAAAAAGCACTCCGAGCACCCTGAGAAACTTTTGGGTTTCATCCCAAAAACACCAATTCTCTTCCCATATTGCTAATGACTGTATTTCAAACAGCAGAACAATGATTTTGGAAGATGCAGAATGCAGACATCTTGAGAAATCTCAGTATTAAAAAAAAAAAAAAAAAAAG
>VZUA01007849.1:14927-26655 GCA_013401035.1 Horornis vulcanius
AAAAAGTAAAGCCACCTAGAGATGTTAACATACATGCATGGTTGTTGGGAGTTTGGCCAATTTTGCATCACCACAGAAAATCTCCATAGTGCATACATAAAGAGATTAAGAAATAGTTGCGTACCTGCACTTGTAATTTTCAACATAAAACAGAAGGAGAGCGAGGATTTTGAATTTTTGTTAAAATATACATTCTGTCAGTCAAGCAGCTGATGGGTAATTTAGCTCACATCTCAGCACACATGCCACTTTCTGGCAGAAACTTTAAGGTAAAATCCTGTACTAGCCAAGCAATTATATTGCAATATTGCAAGAGTACTAACAACATACTAAAGATGCGGATTCACTGGGTGCAGGTTATGCAGATACCCCTGCTCACCTTGGAAATGCTGATCCACTTGCTACTTTGCTCTTTGTCTAACAAGAAATGAGTGGGAACCCCCTTTTCTATCAATATTATACAAAATATAAAACGTAACCAAGAATTCTTACATACAGAGCTAATCCTTAAAAGACTGACTATGGAAATCCCTCCACGGCAATGCAGAAATCTCTCAGATTCAGACCTATTCCTTTAGCCATGTCTCCAGAAGCAATAGTGTCCTGTCAATGTATGGACAATTAGACAGACAAAGCAGACATGAAAAAGAGGCCAGCCCATTTGCCCCCCTTTCTTTTCCCACTGAGCCATACGCACACACGGTGGCAGGATTCCCAGGACAGAGTTTGTGCTGTTCCTGAGTCTGATGTGAAGGCAAATTACATGCAGTGAACCTGCCTCTGAGGATGGAATCTACAGTCCAGGTAGAATGTACATGTTTCAATCACCTCATAACTGAACCTACCGCACAGCGCCAAAAGCAAATACAGTTGAATATCCTTTTAGTTCACAAAACTCAACAACAAACTGAAGAGCCTTGCTTTGCCTAAGCCACCTTTAGCTGCCCCCTTGTATCAGGTTAATTTTCCAGAAAACCATAGTCAAACACAAATCATTCTAATTTTGCATTTTTAAAATCATAGAACATTAAGGGTTGGAAGAGACCCTGAAGATCAAGTGGCTGGAGCGTGTCCAGAGAAGGGAATGGAGCAGGGGAAGGGTCTGAAGCACAACAAGTGGCTGAGGGAGCCTGGGGGCTCAGCCTGGAGAAAAGGAGTTTCATGGGTGACCTCCTCACTCTCTACAACTCCGACAGGAAGGTGCAGCCAGGTCAGGGTAGGGTTCTTGTCCCAGGCAACCATCAGTAAGACAAGGGGACGTGGTCTTAAGCTATGCCAGGGAAGTTCAGGTTGAACATCAGGAAGAATTTCTTCACCGACAGGGTGATAAAACATGGGAGGTGGTAGAGTCTCCACCCCTGGAGGTGTTTAACAAAAGACTGGACATGGCATTCAGTGCTCTGGTGTAGTTGACATAATGGTGTTTAGTCATAGGTAGGTCATTGGCTGGACTTGGTGAGCTCTGCCTTATCTATCTGGAGACAATAAAATTCTTCCTCCCTTTCATATCAGTATCTATTCCACTGTTAGCTATAGAAATTTTTCTGATGCACCAGTAAACTCTTTGAAACAGAGGGCAGGGGGCGGCTGGAAATCAAATCTTACCTTGACATCAAAGTTGCACTCCAGCCTTCGGATTAACACAATAAAAGCACCAGAGGAGTTGTCTCTCAGTGGAGGTGGGGCTATAGGCTCACATGCATTTTCTGGCTTGGAATTTATCAGAAATCCCTAGCAAACAGGAGCAGAAAAAGAAAATTCATTTCTCTTTAACAAAAGGGTCAGTAGTCAAGTATATGGAAAGAAAACTGCACATTTTCATACAATGGCTAAACAAATTCTTATTATCAGCTTAGTCCTATGTCATAGGAAGATTCCTTCTCCCTCCCTGACTACATATTTGGCTTCATCAAAACTTTTACGTCTGTAAAGAATTAGAAAGTTTTTAAAAAAATACATTTTTTCTAATCCCATCATACTCAGACTCTGCAGCGTAATTCAGGAAAAAAGAAGACGGCATATACTACATTAATATAGTGTAACTGTTATTCTGAGACATATGGAGACTAATCAAGAAACCAGAAATACAATGGCCTAAGAAGCACCAACAGAAACTCAGCATTCGCCAATTCACAACAGAACACAAGCAGAGTTCCATGTATAACCCCAGCACTAACACAGAATACAAAACAGTTGGTTTTCTGTGGTAAGCAAAGATCACTCAATAAGCTACAGCTGAAAGCTTCAAGAAGTAGGAAACTCTGACAATACTAACTTTGGAGCAATCTTTGAATTGTTTTTAGGCGGCTGAGATGGTGGCCTTCAGCCCACAGTCTGTAGCCACTTACTATAGAATCTAACATATTTTGTTTTACAATTTGCATACTAATAAAGCCTTATCACAAGCACTGAAAGAGTGTACCATTTTCATCCTGTTGTAACAAACATCACAGCATTTTCTAAAAGTAATTAAAATCTTAATGCAAAGAAAAAGCTTTAGTATAATATTCAGGCCTAAAACTCCATCATCTCTACGCATGATGACATCTACCATAATTAAGACACAGAGCTGTCTAGCAGTTAAAAAGGTCAGAAGCAAAGCTCTTTATAGCTATTTCTGGTGTATTAAATTGGCTCACTACTTGGGTAAATCACTTAATCACCCTCTGATTCTCAATATAGTCAATAAACAACTACACAGCTTTAACACACCATCTCCCCATGATAACACCCACTGGGCATGGAAATGAAGCCTGCTTGAGGGGAACTGCAGAGAAATTCCTGAGTAACAGGAATTCTTGCAGTACTTTATTATCCTTTGGGATTAAAAGGGCAATATGGAATTATAGAGTAACCCACTCTTTTACCTTATTGCCAGCTTCTTTTTTTGCATGTAGTGGATACTCTCAACACGGCAACATTAACAATGCTGCAGAGCCAGTTTTGGGGGCCATAAGGCATACAGACAGAAGTAACAGGAAAACAATTCCACGTGGGCTATTCACCATCTCCATGGGATGTATGTGATACAAGCTCCCCTTCTCCAGAATTTGGAAGGTGGTCTGCCTAAATTTTTGTATAAGAATTCTAAGCTGAAAAAGCATACACATCCTAGTCGTAAACCCTCATACACTATTCAAAGGGGACAGCAAGACAAATAAATCACTGCCACATGACTGATCCCATGTAGCCACTTCCACAGTAAAAGAAAAAGTAAGGAAGCCTGAATTTCCCACAAGCCCTAAAATGCCTGGATGGCTAGACACAAAGGCCTTTCTCATGGGCAAGTGCTTCAACAAACTACCTCAGAGAATGTGAAGACTAGAACTGAACAGATGATAATTCATCTGGCTTTTAAGTACTTTTCTATGCAACAGAACTATGACACCAGCTCACAGCATTAACATCACCATATGTAATTTATTTTTAAATAATTTGGTTTCTATCTCCCCTATCTTATATTACAGAGATAAAAGGAATAAAAGCCTTCACACCAGTTACCACTGCCACCAGGATGACTGGACAGCTACTACCTCAGCAGAAGACAGAAAGAGCAGAATGTGCTTTATCACTGCTGTCTAAGGAAGATGTATTTATTTAACCTCTACCAGTTCCTTCCCATTTTATTTTCAACTTATTCTGTCTTCTGTTAATTTCACTCAGTCCACATACACATCTTCCTGTGGTTCAAGTGAGGGTACCGACCATACTGAAGACATGAAAGTAATTATCCTGCGGAACAAAACATTCTTGCTGCTGTATTTCAGAAGACATTGGTTTTTCAGAATTTCTAATCCAGCACAAAATAATGATAAAGCCTAACCTGTAGTCCCATGGCCATATCCATCTTGGACAGTTTTTGCATACTAATCATTTTGCACAAAGTCAATACAGTTTTTCCCTTTCCAGTTCCATTAACATTTGCAAACCCTTACATCTTACTTCTGTAATGCTAGGGGAATTTTACCATTTCATATGGTATAATATTTATATGTTTTTCTATGTCAATGAAAATGCGATTATGAAAATTTAAAAAAACTAAAAAGCCACATGCATATTTTCTGCATTTTTTCATAATTCAATAGATTAGCACTTCCTAGTGCCTTCTCTTGATATTATTGTGAGTTTTCAAGTCATGGCCCAGCATCCCTACCCCAACATGATGCTATTTCAAGAAGCAAAGACACTCTAATGGGTAAGCTACAAAAATGTACATGTGTATCTGCATTTTCCCCATTTATTGATACAGAGTAAAATAAAAGAGCATGAGGGCAACTCACGCTTTAAGGGGCTCTGGGAGAATGCAGGGACCTTCTCACCTGCTATGGGGTGTGGATTACAATCGAAATGAACCCATCTAAGGAGAAGGCGCAGGATCAATCACAATGCCTGCCCTTGGCCCCAGCGCTGGGCACAGCGCACAGGCATCACAGCAGAGCTGCAGCCCCTGAGCTTCTCCGCTGGGCTGCCTGAGCAATGTAACAAGAGTAGCAAACAGACAACAGTTTTAACTTCCCAAAAAACTGAGCAACAGTTGCTTTACAAAGCATACATAAGGTGGGCCACAGGCAAGGAAATAATCTCTCCAACTGTGCCACCCTTCACAGTGTGAAAGGGCTTCCCAACGGAGGACTGTAAGGAGACAACGAATCTTCCAAATACATTTTTCAAAGAACTTTATAAGCACAAAATTGTCTGGCATCTGGTGATTCCAGTGCAAGGTAACTGACATCAGGTATCAGTATTGCCATCAAAACACAGAAAACAGTGGTCTACCAAACATTCTCTTAGATTTCCATTATTTACCTATTTTTAATTTATTTGTTACAAAATTCAGCAAATTCTCCTTAAGCAGACAAAGATTACCAAAACTCTCTTCTTAAGAGAAGAATCTGCCTATTCACAGGCAACATCACATCCTTTGCACATTTGTTTTGTTCGAGCAGTTGATTAGTAATTTCTGTCTTTATTTTTCCTTGGTACTACATTCTTTTAATTTTTATCTTTTTTAGCTTACAGAGGAAATCTTAAGCAGATACAGTTCTCTTTAAATATATTCAACATTCAAATTCAACCTAGGACTTCCCAATCAAATCTGTCATTATCTCGAATCCTCGGTGTCCCACACTGAGCGCCAAAACAGACTGTGGGGGTTCCACTGGTTCCAGCCCTCAAGCCCCGCGCAGCCGCTCACTCACTGCCCACCAGCAGGATCAGGGAGGGAATGGCAAGGGCAGAAGCTAAAGAACTTGGGGGCTGAGATAAAGACAGGTTCATAAGAAAAGTAAAAGCCAAGGAAAACAAAGAGTTAATTCACTTTCTCCATAGGCAGGAGGTGTTCAGCCACCTCCAGGAGAGCAGGGCCCCATCACACACAGCACTGACTTGGGAAGACAAACACCACACTCAAAAGTGCCCCTCCCTTTCTCTTCCTTCCCCCCACTTTATACACTGAGCATGATGTCCCACGGTCTGGAATATCCCCTTGATCATTTTGGGTCTGCTTTCCTGGCTGTGTCTTCTCCCAGCCTGCCAAGCACTCCCAACTTCCTCACCAGCACGGCAGCAGGAGGAACAGAAAAGGCCTTGGCTCAGCTGGCACTGCCCAGCACTACCAAAATCCCCTCTATATAACCAACCCCGTGTTTAGCACAGATTCAAAACACAGAATATATATTTTTTTTTTACCTTCAAGCCTTCTGCTGGCAGTCTGTAGCCAAATCTAGCAGGTAGATCATCAAAAGTCTCGGTTCCATTTTCAAGGTTATACTAAGAGAAATACATTTACAAAAAATAGGTTTGCAAAAAGACAGAAATAGTTAACAAATATAAACAAAACCAAATATCACTGTGTATTTTTTTAGATTAAAATATTTATCAGACATAGACTAGCTTGTGACTGTGTCAGTGAAATCACAAAATTGCTTATTCCACCTGTCTTCTACTTACATTTTTCCCCTACTCTACACTCTTCTTATCCAACTGCCAAAACAAGGAAGTAATAGATATTTTGTTGAATAGAATTCATATGGTAAATATTTCTTTCTACTGTCTAAAATTCAGATACCATCATATGTGCAGAACAGAAACTACAAACAAACCAAGCAAGCAAAAATCTGAAGAGCTGGGATATTTGGATATGGAGTTTTCATTGGATGGTAGTGGTGGGTGTTTTGCCCTGAATTCATTTCTGTACAGGGAAAAACAGCTTTTAAGAGGTGCTTTATGGTAGACAAAGAATAGCTTCCATATGCCATCCCTTCCCAACTCCTTGCTACACATTCAGATTAGTAGCTGAAAAGTATCTCTACAGTTTTGTTTTATAATAACAATGAGCTTTCATTTTAAAACAGAGGAATACTAGAAAAGATCCTAAATCTGTGCAAGCTTTGTTTCCCCTTTCTCTGTTCATCTCTGGCTGTATAACATGTCTGACCAATGCACAGTTCATACAGAAAAAAGTGCTGTGTACACATGGCAGATTTTTTCATTTACAAAAAAGTGCTTCCTGCAAAAGTTGTGAAGTCTACAGTTAACGGACTTGAACATGCATCTTTTGTATTATTAAACAGTTTAGTGAGTCAGAAACGTTTGTCTATTCATCATATTATCCCACTGTCACACAGAACAGCCAAGTAAGGATGGTGTTTGCTTCAGAGGGATGTTTCCTGCCAGCCAGGTTTAGACAGGGGAGCTCAAACAACAGCTCAGAGAAAAACACTGCCATGATTTACCTTCCAAAGGAGCAACGTTTGGAAGAAGCTTTTTTTCCACGGAGGGAAAGAGGTTGGAATGGAGCCAAATTTCAAGGGAGCTTCTTTGTTCTGTGTAACCAATGTGCCCCACACAGTCTCTCCTGCTGACCTTCTACCACAGAGAGCACCAGTGCACCACCTTCTTCAAAACATTCTCAGCCTGGGCTCCTGTCAGTTTGCCCTTGACAAGCCCCAGCTTGAGCCAGGAGTTCGACACAAACCTATTTCTCTTTGCCTCTTTTTAAAAAAATAACCAATCCTGTCTCACATGCACATAACAGCACTTTACACAGACATGATCCTTCGAGGCTCAACTATATGAGAACACAGGAGCTTAAAACCACTCCTAAATTAAAAGGGAAAAGAAGAACTTCTTTCCTTGGTAAACCCAAAACTTTGGCGAGAATTTTGCTAACAAATGGGTAATCATTAAATGGTGAAATTTCTCAAGACTGTAAGTAATCTGCACACCAGCAATTCCATGTGGCACAGTGCAAACATTCCCTCTTCAGAGCACCTTTTAAGCATTCCACTGGCTCCCTTGTATAGCAGTTTAGTATCTAGTTCATCACTTCATTTCTTACTTCTAGATATTCTCAGAATAAATCTACAACTTCCAAATATCAAGAACGAGAGATGCCTCATTTGTATATGGAATTATTTTAGAATACTACCCACAAAGCTTAAATAGAAAAAAAAAATCCAACTAAACTTCTGAAGTGCCCTATTTTTCTTTTTTGAGGTTGAGGCGGGTTTTTTTTTGTTTGTTTGTTTAAAATAATTTTTCTAAGAGAGGAAGAGGCAAGAATAAGTTAGGTTATTATGAAAAGAGGAAGCACAGGCTTGGTGACAGAGAAAAGTAGGGAGAGTTTACAGTAAAAAGTTTAAAATTTCACAATAAAATGGTGATGTCAGTGCCATAAAAAACAATTATGTATCTGCATTGTTTATTTTTTCCTACAAAGTATTTATAGAATAGTAACAACTTGAAAATCCAAATACAATACTTTAGTATTCTTCAACCCCACTTTACCACAAACTTTTAACTATTTTTATTTTAAAATTTGTCTCTGAGAGTTTGTCACTCTGTTCTCCAAAACTGATATGACATTAACAACTCTTCTCCACATCACTGAAACAACCAGGAGACTACAGTAATTAGGTTTAATTCTTTCAGTAGCTTAAGCTCGATCCTACAAAGACATTTATTACTTCCTCCTTAAAATGCCACAATATATCAAATTTGTAATAAACTGCACAGCATCAGCTTTTACCACTGATCTATGTTCATCATACTGTTTATTATTTTCCGTAATGATGGCAGATATTTTCAGCTATTTAAAAACTGTACCTAGGTATAAGATACACAAAATCCTGTACTGACAAGGCCTCCAGCCCACACAAATAAGTTGTACTAGCCATAAAAGATTATTTAAATCCACTAACCCTACAAGATGGCACCCACCACCAAAACTTCAACTGCTGTCTAAACCAAATAATGGAATTAACAGGGTTATAACATGCTACAGGACATCTGCTCAGAGTGAACTTTGTAAATGACATGGGGAATTAGGTGCTTTCACTGTCATGGTACCTGAGCACATACCACCTGTAAAGTAATTTGGAAATGTACAATTTATTGTTTATTCAAGTAAACTGTTAAGGCAGATGCATTCCAAGAAATTGGCTATTGCATTTACTGCATTAACTGGTTCATTAATAGAACAGTTGAGGAGATTATTCAATTTTACAGATGTTTCATCCACATAGGAAAATATTATTGTACTTACTGCTAAAATATCTGCCTCCACAGGTAAAAGATTCAGGAAGGCAAACAACTGCACAGTCACAATAGTGTATATCTGAGTGGCAGACAACATCAGCATTCCTATTGACAACAGCATATTTTATGCAATACCTGCAAGAAAAAAAATCAGAGTCAAGGCACATAGGAAATAGCTTCCTGTGTCATTTCACAGGGCTCTTAGTCATTTAAAACTTTTCTGCTAAGGAAGTATGCAAAATGTTACTCAATGTTTACCTTTGAGAAACAAGTAATCTTCAAGTTATATGATTATTTTAGAAATTCCTTTTGCTAATAGCATGTCCCTCCATGGGAGCAACAGCATGCATAAATTACAAAACTTGTAAAAGCAAGACTCCAAAAAGCTTTAGGCACCGCAAAGCAATGCAAGGGGTACAAAGAGATGATCGTTCACATTCTATTAATCATCCTTAGACCCTTCATTTTAAACTTCCTTTCTTCTATCATAAATCCAAATCAGCAAAATTCCTGAATAATTCCACTAAAAGTACGTACTCCAAAAATACACTTGCAAAAGCAATGTGATACCAACATGGAGTAACTTCAGATTTCTCTCAGGCTTAGCTACAACATGACTGTGGGCATGTAAACCCTTAAGAACATAGAAAGCACAAAGTACCTTATTCCCTTTATAAAAAGTCACACCTAAACATAACCAAGTTAGAAAACCCAACATTCAGAATGTAAATATATGTGATTGAGTATACCTCATGAGTAGAAAACAAGCACCAGTGAAGTGTTACATTCAGCAGGAAATCTAACCACTTTCACTTCTGAATGTAAGAGAATTGTATGGCCCACAGATGTCTAGAGTCTCTCTAGAGATTCTTCCCATCTCAAAGGAAGAAATTACTGGAAATTACATAAAATACTCACAACATAAAACAATAGAAACGGATCCATTTCTGGGTCCAACATAGCTATAAGGATTGAAATAATTAAAGAGAAGTTTTAGAAGTGGACAGTATGCACTTAATAATATAATTATCTGAACATCTGGACCTCTAACTTCTTTTACTGGAGTAATTAAATGTACTTCACAAAAAACTCAATTAGGTCATCCAAAATGCCTCTTGAAACAATTTTTTGTCAAAAACCTCCGAACTGTGGCTTCTTATATAAATGATTTAATGTGAATTTGTTTTCATTTGACTGTAGACATTTCTTCTGAAAACTATTGACTTAACTGAGAAATCACAACCAACACTACTACTTTCTTTTTCAGAATCAAGAAACACCTAAGAATTCCCATCCTTCTGACCTATCCTTCATAGGTTTCTCAGGCAAAAAGCATTGTCCCACAGTGTGAGGTTCTCAATGTTAACTAAAGCAAATACCAGAGAGATAGACTTGATTTAAGCTAACACGAGGATAATTAGAATGTACTATTACTATTTGGAGAAAACAGCTGATACTTTCAAAAACAGTTCTCATGATGCTAACTTGGTCAGAATCAGACACAGAAGGCTTTGTGAAACTTTCAATTGGTTCACAGAAATGAAATTACACTCACAGGAAAGAAACGGTAGTGAGTTACAAAACTAATGAACTTCTATTACTAAATTAAGATTAATCACCTTCTCTCATCAGCTTGTCCTAAAAAAGAGGACATCAGTGAAACTGGAAGGATAAAAGAAGCACTGTTTTAAAAAGACAGCCATTTATACTATGACAGAAACAACAAAACACTTGAAGCTATCACAGCACTTTAACCAACACAGTAAATTCAGCACAAAGAAAAGCACTAAAAGGGCATTAAGCAAGGTTAGACAACACAAGAACTAAAGAGGTCCTTGCAAACAAAATGCATATAAAGTGCATTCTTCCCTGTCAAAATTACATACACACAAATTCTTCTGTGCTCAGGATCTAATGCCTCAAATTCAAGCCAAAAAGCCTTACAATTTCTGAAATTCCTTGGCTCTTTGGAAAGCATGCCCCTCTCAGCTGAGGGAGGCAGCTCAGAGCACACAGAAATGCACGTGTGTGGAAGAGGGCTACACTATAAATGAAACAAAACAAGTTAATCCTGACTCTGCAGTAACCTTCCACACTTTACACCTGATTTACCAGTGTCTATAGACACAGATATAGATATTATTATCTGTAAATAACTTTGAGCATTTCTTCCCCCGCTCCATGCTAGAACTTACAAACTGAACTGTGCCTGAGGTGCTGAATCCCTCTGTCATGGGACTGAACAGGACAGAAATGAGGAGGGGAAAATGTGGGGCGTGCTGGACCAGCATAGTTACGAGCAGCAATACACCCCTGGAGTAAACCCACTAAGCACATCTAAGGTAGAGGGCACAAAGGTGTTTCACAGCTCAAGACACACCTTTCACAAATATTCACAGATCAGGCTCACAAACTACACCTAAATATGAAATATGAAATTTAGAGATATTTACATCACAATCAACTCAAAATGTGTTTCAGAGCATAATACAGCACAAAGCAATTCCACATTCACATGGTTATGTTTACATTTTAACTCGCTCAATAAAACAGCTTTTCCCTCCCACTTCTGAAAAAAAAAGTTAACTTGTACATCTGTATGAAACAAACTTAAAATCTATTATTTTAAAGCCAAATGAGATAATAAATCTTACAGCAATCACAAAAAAACCCCAACATATAAACATACAGACATCGTGACAAATTCCAAATATTTTGGCAGATTGGGCTGCACCTTCCAAAATGTCTTAAGCAGAGGAAGAACAAAAAACCAGACAGCTAATAACAATAATTCTCATTCACATCCTCTAATCCCCTCATATCTGAATTCTTGCATTTTGATGCCATCGTATCATTACTGACACAAATCTCCATCTCAGACCTACGACAAAACTGGACAGACGCACGCGAAGTAAGATCAGCATTCACACCTCTCAATTAATTTCCATGTTTTTACAAAGAACTTGGCTTTCAGCCAGTCAGACTCCACGCTACTCATTATCCTGCAAGCTCAACCAGCACTTCGGAGCACAGCTCAAGAACCATACACCCGGCAGAGACGAAAAGCGCGACCAGGGCAGAGCTTCCACCGGGCCAGGAGCGACGCTCGGGGAGCACTCCAGAGGCCTCCGCTCCGCTTTGCTCACCTCCCTCCCGCGGCCCCAGGCAGTCCCGGGACCGCGGCCGCTCC
>VZUA01007849.1:45625-64891 GCA_013401035.1 Horornis vulcanius
TTCTAAAGGTATAAAGCAAACTGGAAGTAACTCTTTTTTAGATTCTTAGGGAATAGTAAAGTTTTACTGGTTTTCTCCTATTATCTGAACCTCATGTGAAGAACAATTTTAAGGTAGTCTTGTCAAAAAAACCCCCCATACCCAAGAAACACCTGCATATGAAAACTTCAGATGAAAGCAGCTTCAGCACAGCAGAAGGTATTTTGAAGGCATGCAGCCTCTGCACCTTTGTGAGTGATGTTTTTTGTGCCCCTGTTCAGTATTGCTGCTCTGGGTCTTGACCACAACTACACACTTTTTAAAGCAAAAGGAAAGACCAAATGGGCAGACTGAAGTTGGGAGTTCTTTTCGGCATGTATAACTTTTATAAACGGAATGACATGATTAATGGATAAAATGTTCCAATTAATTTTAGTAGGCTGCGTGTTCATAATCAGGTTACTAAGCATGACTCCTTTATTTTTCTTTTTTTTTTTTTTTCTATAGGAATGATTAATCCTAGAGGCAGATCACTCTCAGCTTTGCACACAGATCTGTTATTATGACCTTCTTGGGTGCTGGAAATATCCATGGAGGTTTTGCACCTGTAAAAAGCAGAATGACTACATGTTGAAAGGGAAGTGAAGCATTAAAAATCCCATACCACAGTAATCACTGCAGTAGGATTATGGTTCTAAGTGCATGCAATCCCAAATAATAACTCAGTGGTGAGGTGTTGATGCTGTGCTGTATCGCTGGTGCTAGTCTTGACCTTGCTGTGAATAATTTGGTCCTCCATCCCAGTACCTTTGTTACAGTTCTTTTCTTTCTGGGGGCTGTAGTCTTTACTGTTGCAGAAAATACAAAAATTAGAAATTATTCAAAAATTATTCCCTTAGCACAAGCATTTTGAAAACTTTTAGTTTGGTCCTTCATGTTTTAATACCCATGACAGAGGGATGCATCCGAAGGAAATCTCAAGCTAAAAGACTTCTATTTTTCTCACACTTTTGTACACTGACAGGTAGGAGATCAACTTCAACTTCCTCAAAACTGTAATGAAATAGCTCTGTTGAAAATATGTGAAATTGAGCTTTGGCTTCTGCAGATAAGTAAAATACTGTGTGGAAAGATTATCTTGACTGTATTTATAAAGCACCTGCGAAGTGCAGAAGCATCAGCCATGCCTGTCTTATTTGGTGTTTTTTTCTTGATGACTGTACTGGGAACAGCAGGGAAGAATAAAAGTGTGAACTGAATTTCCTCTTGGGGCCATATGGGAAGAGCAAATCACTGCAAGAATTCCACCCGATACAGACCTGAATTTCTCCTGACTGTGTTGTGCAGGTGCCTGTTGTGGCTTGTGTTTTACATACTGGCAGAAGGGAAATGTTTTCTAGTCATTCAGTTTCCAGCATTTTTATCAAAAAGAAAAGTTGCAAAAGTGTTTCACCTTCGGGTCTTGAAAACAAAGCTATGTCAGCTTTTAAAATTTAATTTATATGTGACAGTTTAGATAAACCACAGCTTAAAAAAAATTATTTAATGTTAGCTCCAGAGAGTTTGCAGTTTACAATTGAATTATTTCTTTGAGGCGTTTGGCTAACGATTCCTTTGATAGTGTAATTCCAGATGTCATATGCAAGAGTTGTGACCAGGCATTTTTTCACTCTTGCATATGAAGAGTTTTGGGTTTTAATTCATATGTTTGAATGTTGTTTTTTTTTTAAATGAGCTATAATGAAGATTAATAGTAAACATTTTAAATAAGCATAAGCAGTTGATGACAACACAGGTTTTTAATATATTTCATAATGGATTGTTAGTCCAATGGAAAAATATTTGGACTATAATTCAGCATTTTGATTTCCAGTGATTGAAATAGGAGTGTGGGCAGCGGATCTGCATTGCATTCCAGTCCTTTGCTGTGTGATGATGGAGTACAATGTTTGGTCTCTTGCCATACTTAATTTTTGCTCTTAGTAATCAGGAACTTTTTATACTAACTGTGATCTGGAGCTGGTTGAATCTGGCTGAGTCCCAGAGGTATTTAACTGGGAGGTGCTAAGTGAGTGGCATATTATTTATCATTATAAGAGACTTACAGGATCTTTATAGAACTGCTACTGAAATTGGTGGATATAAGCCAATATTTTTCCTTTGTATTTCTGAGACTCACCTTTAACAGATCCGTTCGTTTGTATCACGTGTCACAGTGATCAAAATAGTAGCTTTTTTGTTGACATGACATTTGTAATTGGTGGAATGACTAGACTGTGTCTTAGTCTTTTAATCTGTTATTTGGATAATTGTACTTTTCACTTCAGGCTTATTATTTAAAGTAATCTTATAAACACAGATGAGGCATACATAGTTGTTTTTCAGTTCACTGAGCTGGTTTGGCCTTTCTTCTCTGTATGAGGTCAAAACTCAGATATCTGGGTTAATGGTGCCATGAAAAGGGCTACAAATGTACATCCTGGGCTGATAAATGACATACCTCATGCTGCTTGATTTGGTCCCTGTGCAACCTTTATTGTGACCCCTTTTTATTTTGAGAGGGCTTAGTGTAAGCACTGACAGACATAGCCTTCCATGAAATTAACAGGTAAACAGTATCTTAGGTATTGGAAAATACTGTGACAGTGGAAATGAATAAAACCAAACTGGGTGTAGTGGTTGACCCCAGTGGATGAATAAGTTGAGAACAGATTTTAAGGGAAATGTAGAAGATAATTTCTTCCCTCCTCTTGGGGGTTCCCTTGGCAGGGGCCCACGGGCTGCACTCAGGTTCCTGATGGTGTGGCCCTCACTTGGCTTTTGCTCACGTCCTCCTGGGAGGAGCAGAGAGCCGCTCTCCTGCCTGGTCTCCATTCCTGCTCCTGGTGGCAGTCGTGGAGAGAAGGGGCTGGAAAGTGGCCTCCTGCTCCTCTTGCTCTGGTCTGGCCCTGTCAAGGAGACAGGGAAGCAGCTCTGCCTGGTTCTCTGTCTTGGCTTAATTGTGTGCCAGAACAAAGAGGGATGCACAAAGCTCTGTCAGCAATGCCAGCACCCTCTGACTTCATCTGGGTTGGGGTTGTGGCTTTAGGGGCACCAGTCTGATGTGTAGCTTGAGTCCCAATTCAGTTGTATTCAAAAATAAAAACTGTGATTTTGTTTTGGTTGATGTAAGCTGAATTAAAAATGAAAATAGAGGACGATTGCTCTTACTACTCAGGTAATGATCCCTTTACTTTCATTATTGTGAATTATGAAACTGTCAACATGTAGTTAAATTTTACAAGCTAATTTTTTTAATAGGACTGCTTTATTACTCTCCCCTGAACTCAGTATACTAATAAAACATCACAGATACGCATTAAGATGAGAGAACACCTTGCAGGTCATACCTTAATTTGCATTCTCACGGAGTTTCTTTTGCCTCCTAGTGGTTTATTTTTGGTCAGAGTATAATTTTCATGTATTGTTTGACTTTGAATATTCCAAAGTCTTTGGCCTCTCTTAAAAAAACATAAATGATTTTAAGGCTAAAATACAGCCCAGCAAAATATTTATGATGTGAAATTGTAAAGGAGCGCAGATGTACTGGATTTGTGCAGCTTGGACAGGAGGATACCGAGGCGTGACCTCGTGCTGGCTGTGGGTTCTTCATGGGGGGAGCAGGCAGAGGTGTTGGGCACTTCTCCCCATCCCCTGTCTCTGTTGGGGAAGCTCAAACTGGGCATCAGGCTAAGGCTCTTCACTGAGAGGACAGTCAGACGCTGGAACAAGCTCCTCAGGGAAGTGGCCCCAAGCCCATTGTTGGTCAAAACGTGTTTGGATGACTCTCAGATAGCTGTTTTAGCTTTTAGGTTGCCTGTGCGGAGTCAGGAGTTGGAGTGGCTAATCCTCATGGATCCCTTCCAGCTCAGGACATTATATGTTTTTATTAAATAATTCTGCATTTATTTAATAAGAAGTCCAGTTGAAATACGGGGAGACTGTTTTTCAGATAAGAAGCTGGTCTGAAATATTTCATTCCTACTAGATGTTAAAAAACAGATTTAAGGTACCAGTTTTTAAATGGTGTATTAGGAAATTTTACAGCACTTAGGACCCTGGCTTTTAAATTATATTTTTCAGTGAGTGTCAGCAATTTTTGGAGCTATGATGCAACATTTTAGTCTTAAAAAAAGTCACACCTTTTCTGGTGGTGGCTAACGTTTTTGTCAAACCCCTCCATATACACACACATGTCTCACACTACTCCCCAGTCAAAATTGTATTTGTTAGCCAAGTTAAATGTCTAGGCTAAACATTGCCTGATCATTTTTGCATTCCTAAATAAATAGATTTAGGGAGTGCATCTGACTTGCTAATAATATGTGTAATTTGGCATTATTCCTTTTGAATAGGGCACAGTGTATTCTTGTGACATGTGCCTATCTTCTCATACCAGTAATCCTCTTTATACATTATTCTGAACTTAAGGGAAGCCTTGCTTGTCCACATTTGTCCACATACTTAAATCTTAAAAAGATTTCAAATAGACTGTGTTTGATTGGAATATTACTGCAGTGTAGAAATGACAGAAATTCCTTATGTTCAGCTAGATCTTACTTGAAATTCTGATCTCATTTTAAAATTCTCATGTACAGAGAGCACCAGTGCAGAACTGTCACCCTTTGTAAGCTCAGGTCAGCTGTCAGCTTTGAGACATCGTTTCTTAATTATGGAAATGTTTTGTTTGAGAAAAGACTTGGTCTTTTAACCAGCTCCTGCTTTTCATCTGTTTTTCATGGCAAATGATCACATTTCCCAACCATTTGCAAACAGTGACTGTCTGGCAGGATTTCCTGGATACACATTAGTTTTGAGATTGTAAAAGGTCAGCTTTCTGAACTCTGGCGATTAGTGTGGTTATTCGTCCTGCCTCTTATTCCATGGGAACTAATCAGCTCATATGGAAGGTAGAAATAATGTCCAAGAAAAATTCATCTGCTAGCTGATCATCTCCACCATGAATCATAAAGAAAAACATAATCCAAGTAGGACATCTCCTGACCTTTGTGTACTAAAACTTTCTGAACAGCTGGAACCAATATGTTTGGAGTCAAGAGTTTTGTACAAAGCTTCTGAAAAAGTTATTCGTAACCTGACCCCATTCTTGTCTATTAGAGTGAGGAACTGAGGCCCTCGCAGCACGTGACTCGTAAGCTGAAATTGTGTGAACAGAGGGCAGTGGATAACTAGTGCTGACTGAGAAGAACCATATATTTTAGACCTTTTTTTTAATATTCCAAGCTGACCTTCAAAATTAAGAGAGTAATAAAATCAGGTAAACCAACAGATGTTTATAGAAATTGGGCCAATTTTAATTTGTTTCTTGTGACTCCGCTGGAAGAAGTGATGGAATTTTTCTCATGTGCATGTGCCACGTAAGAGACTGAAGCCATGGAAATTTTTCCATGTTGTGAGGGAACCCTCTAAATCGGTAGTAGGGCATAGTAAAGAAGATGCTGATGTTGATAAAATACAGGGTTTTTTCATTATTTGCATAGAATCCATCAGATATTTTTTCAGGTCCTGAAAGTGAGGGGTGTGTTTGAGTATCAGAAGTCCTAATGGATTTCTTAATCTTATAGGGAAGAGGAAAGAGCCCTGCTCCACACCCCTTAGCTCCAGCAGTTGAGTTTGGTTAATTGCTTTCCTTTTCCTCACCTTCTGAGGACTTACAAAGAGGGCAACATTCTGTTCTACCTTTTGTCTGTTTAAGAATCATGTATCTCCTGAATTGTCTGTTTTCCTCACTGTATTCTCAGTAGTAATTAAATAGTCCAAATGGAGGAAGTAAGATAAGTCCTGATGCATTCAAGGTCATGGTTGTCTCAGCATTCATTTAAGTGAAGCAGATTTTCTCCTTTTGAATTTATTTTACAAAGGAAATGCCACAGGCATCCTGATAGCTGCTTTTCCACCCATGGTGTCTAGAGCATTTTTCTGCTGTATGAATGAGAGCTGCAAGTTTTGGATTTGTAGGGTTGGGGCTGGAGGGGAATGACACGCAGCTTTGATGGTTGTTTTTTTAGATCGGGGTGGATTCTCACCCCCTCTGGTGTCTGCAAGAATGTCATCAGTGCCACTGACTTGCAGAACGGTCAGCAGAGACCTGCATGGAAGGTTTTTTTAGACCTTGAAGAAATGCTTGGGCAGTACAACTCCATCAATTAATCATGTGTTCATGTCCTTGTGTATATACTGCACATGATAAAAGAAATTTTTAATGTTTATTTAACTTTAAACACATAAGTCTGAAGCAATGGTTCTTACAATTCTGTAATTAATCTGCACCATATAATACTTGAAAGGATAGCAGGGAAAAAAACAGAATTTGTGGTTGGATAAAAATAGAAGTGTGATGCATTGAATCATGGGCAAGTGAATAAAACCTCAGTGTTTACAGGTACCAGTTACAAAGTTGTTTCTGATGATATTTCAATAACAAATTATTTTCTAAAATACTAAGTGATTTGAGTGGCTTGATATTTTAAATAATTCTGTCTATCTCATAACCACTATTGAGGTAGATAAGTATAGACCCAAAGTAATTTTATTCATCTAAATAGTTATGTCTGTGATATATTGAATGAAATTTGTTGCCTAAACATTATTTTTAGTTGGTTATGTTGTAACTAAACCATAGGAGAAAATGCTTTTGTATTTGCTCTTTAGCAGACTAAAGTCTTATTTACAAGATGTAAATCTTGGTTAGGGATTTGGGTCATGGAAGGGAAAAAAGTTTAGTATCTAGTTTGGCTCTGCGTGTCTGTGCTGTAGTTACTGGCATGCATATTAGAATATAAATATTGCTGTCTGTAAAGTTCAGAGAACAGAAGTTATTTTGACCTTTTTGGAGCTTAACAAATGTACTGACCTGAAAGCTGAGGTTGTGAGAATGATCTCTGACTGCGAGCTGCAGTACCAGGAGCTGCTTTGCACAAATGTGTGTATTTTGAGCCAGTGTTCAGTTTCTAGTGAAGGAGGATTGTCCATATGGGAAAGCTATTCCTCAAACCAATCTGTGTTATTGTTTGGAAATCCTGACCAAGCAGTTCAAAAGCTTGTCATAGGAAAATTTAGAACAACTGCTGTGCATTTGTGGAAAGAAATTCTAGAGACTGTGGTAACAATATTTTGTTGTCTTTTGAAGAAATGCTATTCTCTGTATGATCTCAAAATCAGAAGGTAGGCCAGATTGCAGATGGGCCTGCTTACCGAGTAGAAAATAGTTTTAAAAAAACTGCAAAAAAAAAAACCTTTTACAGAAGTGTACTTGAATATATTGCAATGATCTGAAGCTCTTGACAAGTTATTCTTCAAATGACAAAAAAAACCAAAAAAAAAAAAACCAGTGCATAATTGTTAGTTAAACAGTAAAATAGAGTCTTATTGGTATTATAATAATTAATTAAACCCCCTAAATTCTCTGATTAAAAAGGCAGCAGTACTAGAAAAGAAAAAATCCCTTTTTTAATTTTTTGTTAATGAACATGCCAAAATGCACAATCCCCTGGCAACATTAATGGTGATTTTCTGACAGACTCAGAAAGCAAAACATAAATAAAAATCTAGATTACAGAGGAGAATTCTGGGACTAAATTCTGTGGAGTCATTTCTCTGCCTCCAGCCAGTGCTGTAAAATACAACATTAGTTATTTTTTCTATAACTTCAAAGGTATTTTGTGTCCTGTTTTGCTCTGGGTTGTTCTTTTATCCTAACATCTGATCTTGCCTGGGGAAGATTTTCCATGTGTCCTTATAAGGGAACTCTGTATAGTTAAGGGGGAGTTCTTGTTTATGTATTAATTTCTACTAGAATGCAGAATATGTTAAAGTAATAACAGCTTGTCTAGAAATGCCCCCTTAGTAGTCAAAGAGTGTTTATTAGGTTGGGCCACTTCTCCCATTCTTGTTACAAGACAGCACCAATTTATAATTTGTGTATGCAAACTGTGATTGTTCCCTTTTGGCATGACTTGTATACTGATAAAGTGAGGCATTCACAACAACACCTGGTGATAGCCCTCTAGCTCAGGTAGAGGACAAACAGTTACCTTTCATTCTGTTACCTGTTCAACGATTTCAGAAACTGCACACATCTGAAAATGTCACGTATCTCTCAGAAAAGAATGCTTTGTCTTCAAATTGGTACATTTTTCCCTAAATAAAATAAACGTGGTTTTAATAAAATCATTAATGTCGCTTTAAATATGAGTGCTACAGGCACTCATCAAGTAAACTAATGCATTAATGCTATTATATATTGTATATGTTTAAAAACCCCTAAGAATGTTCTATATAATAGCTTCATTCAGTACCTTTTTTTTTCTTTCTTTCTCTCAAGAATTGGGATTTCATCCAAATTCTAAAGGTTAAGTTGTCAATAGAACTCAAAGGGTGTTTTGTATCCATTTGTATAACTAGTTTAATGTTTTTTAAGGCCTCCATGTACACCAACAATGGAATCAGTCAGTTACGGGGGAGCTTAGCAGGACATTCTCAAAGTTTTCCTCACAGAAAATTATGCTGAAACTAATTCAGGAAAAGAGCAATTCTCTTCACTGAAGGAGTTACTTACCATAGAGTAATAAATATTCAAATACAGATGTAATGTTCCAGCTTCAAGATCAGAGATGATGATGAACATGCAGCAGGAGAACAAAGTCCATGGTTCAATCAGTTTAATAATTACATTGTGGCCGCTTGTTAAAGCTTCATGTAATTTTCATGAAACATTACCAGTGTCTGAAAAAGCATGTGCTGTGAATTTGATTAGCTCAAAGTTGTGAGCTGGAGTACTGCAGAGTGTCACTTGAACTCCCACGGCAACAAGTGGCTGAACTATTGAATGTTATTAATTTCTGCACTCTAAAGGAAAGTGAATGAGAAATACTGGATTTTATATTTGTGTGCTTTTAGTAATGTAAGGAATGATATATTCTCATTCTTTCCAACTGTTTAACACTGTCCCAGTCATTTCACAGCTGATGCTGTCCTGGCTACAGGGCACTGTTGAGACCAGTGGCCTGGCTCTGTCCTCCTCTTCTCCAAATCCTTTACTCCATTATCTTCGCATGGGGCTGCAGGCTCAGGCAGATCTGTCTGTTAATCTGGCTGAAACAATCAGCAAGGTTTGTTTCTGCCAGTTCAGCAAGCTGCCCGAGGTGTCCGTCCTCACCACCTTGGCAGCACAGGCTGCTGGCAGGGGCAGCTGCCCTGTGGCACTGCCGTGCCCCTGGAGCCACGGGCAAGCTGCCTGCCTGCCTGTGGACACTGATGCAATCCACCAGGATTCAGCTCATGCATCGTTTGTGATTTAGAATGCAGAAAAATGGAAGAGACTTTAAACCTGGTTTTATTTGTAACAGCCCAAGTCCCGTTCGGTCTGCCCCAGACATTTGGAAACATCCAGAAACCTCAACATGTTGAGGCACCTGCCCTAACTAAGTAGCAGCAAATACTTTGTAGCTGTCTGATTTTCCCGTCTCAAAGTATTGTCCCATGAAAGGAGCGTCTTACCCGTTTGTCAAATTGTATCTTCACAAGGCAGCTTAAAGAAAGGCCCTAGTCCTTCATCTTCTTTTCGTCTGTTTTAGTGCTTGCTGGGGAAAAAAAAAAAAAAAAAAAAGAAAAGTGTATTTTTATCTCCATATAATTGCATGAAAGGGTACATGTATTTGAAAGTAAGAAACCCCCTCCAGTCTACACTAACACCCTCCTCATGCCTCCCTGTGATTTGTAATATGGGCACACTTACAGTGGTAGCTGAAGTAACAGGAAGCTGTGTTTTGAACACAAAAGCAATACATATTTTGTAGATGCAGGGGCTAGATATTTCAAAGTACTCCCTGAAAACATTGAATATTGCTACATATCTTGTACCCCTGATCAGTAGAATAGCCTTGCAAAACAAAATGGAGATGTCTGAGGTTACACTGTGATGATTTTCTCATTATCTTTTAAAGATCGTTTATTACATTTGTCACTAGAACGGAGTTTGAAAATTTTGCGGTAGGTATGGGAAGAAGCTGCATGTTAGTTAAAGAAAATACTTCATAGCACATCAGAAACAGTGTCTTTGAATAGTGAAATGTACTTAGTAAGTAAGACAGGTACTCTCTGGAAAAAGCGTGTGATTAGATAATTAACTGGTATCACAATGCATGATCCCAAGGGAATGAAGAGAAGCTAGCACTGAGATAGTTGTGTTCATTGTGTTAAACTTTCCACATGCCTTTTTTTTTTTGGATAATGTGAATATAAACCGAAAAAAAGTCTGAGGCAACTGCCAGCCTAATGACATTAATGCTTTGCTGTCTGCACAGTCTGGCATGTAAACTGTTGATGCCAATCAGGAATTTTTTTCCAAGCATTTTCTATGTGAGTTCATGCCAGTGTGACGCTCAGTGTCTTTAGCAGGATGTGATTCAGATCATAATTTAACTCAGTCACATTTACACTTAAGTTTGAATTTAACAGCTGTAAACAAGTAACAAGCCATAAAAATTGGGCTGTCCTCCTGAAATTGCAGGATTTTCAAGCACTTGTAAGAGAAGTGACTGGTTCTCATTTGAAGGTAGCTCCTACATCATGAGGACTGCTGCAGTCTGCTTAAAGAGTACAGCTATCAAATGCACAGATGAATGTATGGCACTAGGACATGGTGCTGTACTCTCTCTAAAGTCTTTTTATGTTGTGATGAGAGCAG
Organism: Horornis vulcanius; assembly: GCA_013401035.1. Taxonomy (NCBI): domain Eukaryota; kingdom Metazoa; phylum Chordata; class Aves; order Passeriformes; family Scotocercidae; genus Horornis; species Horornis vulcanius. The sequence goes on from VZUA01007849.1 coordinate 56,352, forward strand.
AACTTGGCTCTTGAAATTTTCCAGTCTATGGTGAGAGAAGGGGAAAAGCAGCATGGCAAAGGAAGACATCCAGCTGCATCTAAGGACAGAACACTGTATTCTCATGCAGTTGTTGGACCACATCCTGCCTTTCCCAGCAAGAGGCATTCACAAATTCTCTTTCAATATCCAGGAAAACACATAGCATATGTCCAGGTTTTTTAATAAGAGGTAATCTAAAATGTTTCTCACCTGCTGTTTTCTAGTGAATAATAAATTCCTCCTGCTTTTGGATTAGAAGGATGACAGTAACAAAAGTGCATCCCCAGGTCTGCAGAGCTGGCAGGTGTTGGCACAAGGTGACCTTGGTGGGACAGGCATGGGGGCATTGCTGAGGGTGACAGGCTGTGTTCCGTGTGGCAACAGTTGCTCGTTTTTGTGGCACCCCCAGCCAGTCCTCCCACCAGTTCCAACAGCTGCCATAAGCTGCTGTGAAGTACCACCTAATTATAGCATTTTCTTGATCCCCTTCAGAGATTCCTGGCCCTACCCTTGGCCAAACTCACCACCTAAAGGCAAGGCTCTCATGGAAGGATGACAGTGGCACCACTGCTGCTGCCATCCTTAGGGAGGAGGTGGTGTTTCCGTGGTGAGCAGTGGGTTTGGGGGACTCTAAAAGTACCAATAAATCTAAATCTACTGCTGGTAAGCATTTAGCGCAGTTTGATAGTGCAGTCTCATATATACACACAAATTCAATTAGTTTCTGTGAGAATTGGACAGGTGCACATAGGGTAATTGTTTCTAAAGCTAAAAATCATTCCCGTTCTTATCTTGTGTTTTCCTCACCTGCGACTGTAAGAAATAAAGTTCATATGAAAAAGAATACTAGAGTTTGGGTTTTTAAGAAGTAGATGATACTAGACTTTTACAGATGCCCAGTATTCTGTGAGTTTTTACACAGTTAGCCTTTTGCTGCTGCATCCTGCGTGGTGGTGGTTACTGGAATAGTGTGGGGCTTGGCTCTGGCTGTAGTTTTACCAGAAATTGCACTGCAGTGCCCTGAGCAAGCTTAGACAATAGACTCAACTCTTGTGTCCCTGAGGTACTTTTCTTAAATTTAAAAAAACTTCCCATCTGTATAAAGGCGTATCTGCCACATCACACAGTGTCAGACCAGTGTGAATGGCCTCTGACTTCCAATACACTTTCTTTCTGTCCTGTTTTTGTTTACAGGGAGCAGAGGAACAGAGAGAAGGTTGGGCAATGCCTTGGCTCTGCTCCAGGAGATGTAAACAGATTTCCCAATGTTTGGCTTTGGCTGGCTGGAGGTACTCCAAGGCAGTGTGAGTGTGGCTCCCTCGGAGGGGCCAATGAGTCAGAGGTGAGGGCTGTGCGTGTGCTGAGTCACCAGCTTCCCACTCAGCAGCAGCTTCACTCTGATGTGGCTCAGTCGCAAAACCCACACTCAGTCCCTGTGTTCGAGCCCTGATCAAGTACCCCCCAAAAGCTTGACACTGTTAGTCAAACTCTGTGTTATTTCAGGTGATAGTGCACTTACAGAATAATCAGTTTGTCTTTCTCAGTTCCCCTACAACCTTTTCAGATGAGTTGGTCTGAATTTCCTAATACCAAAAAAAAAAAAAAAAAGGCTCTGAAAATAGAACCTACTGAGATACATTGGTTGTTGGAGTGAGTACAAGCAGAAAGGAATTGGTGTCCCTCCTGCTGCTGCTTGCTGATTTAAACTCACTGAGATGTCTTGGCACAGCTGCAGTGGAAGTCAGGGATTAGAGCCTTGAAGTTAGAAAATGCAGGACAAAGGAGCAGCACAGATTCAGAGGAGCAATGACATTTCAAAGCATGAGGGTGACACCCAAATAGGAGGCATTTAACAAAAGCGCAAGGTGCAACAGGTGAAACAGAATCCCAAAGTCCAAGTAAAATACTCAGCTGTTTAGATCTGAGTTTTGGTTTAATTTTTCTTTAATGAGGGTCTACTGTTGGGATAAAATTTGCCACTTGGTGAATTGGAGCACTGCAGGACTCTGTGGGTGGGAATGCCATGATCTGAGCAGGTTAGAGAGGCTGTTGCGGTAGCATGTTCTCTGTCCTATTTGTCAGATTCTTGTGTATCTCATTTGAGTTGTAAATATTTAACTTTCCTTGATTTTGTTGGAACATATGAAGTTATTTTTTGCATATGGAGATCCCCCATCAGTCTCACCCATGATGCAGAAACAGAAGTTAAAACAGACATCTCTACTTTCCTGTTCTGCTTGTTTATGAATTAAGACCTTGTTGAGAAATGGCCTGCTGTGATACTAGGATATATAACAATGAGAGATGCAAAAATCGCTTATGAAAACCTTGAAAGTGAGAATTGTATGGATTTTGGGGCTGCTTTGTCATATGTTTGAATACACCTCAAGTAAGAACCTTAGAAAAGTTATAAAAGCAAGTCGTATCAGTTCCTTACTTATCTACATGTTTATATTTCAATATTATAGATTAAGCAAAATATTGGTAAAGTTTGAGGCTCTTTGACTTCATGCACTGTATTCAAGAATTCGTATACTTGAAGTATAAGAGTGAAGAGAAGAAAAGCTAAAATGAAATAAAGATTTACTATGAGGGGAGAATAAAGTGTTTTAATCCTAGAGAGAAGCAATAGTGAGTGGTTTCATTGTGAATAATATCAAGCAAATACTCTAGAAGCTGTGAAGAAAGAAAGTGACTCAGCAGTTTGAGGCTGAGTAACATTCATGTAAAAGTGTGATCTTCTGTTTGAGAATTGTACGTTAAATGCAAAATATTAGGAGAAGAAAATTGCTACAGACTACATAAAGATGTCACATTTTTCTATTCTTTAAAAAATGGTCTAGGTTCTTTTCCTTTTTCTCTTGCAATCCACACCATTTTTGTTAATACCTGAGGGGTACATCCCAATAGAGACTGAAACTTGGTTGTGAAATTGGTCTGGTGTTCAGCTGGGTGTGGAGTGGTGACAGCAGTGATGGCCATGCCACTAGGGTCTGCAAAAGCAATGGCAAATTTAAGATGGAGCTCGGTCAAGATTTTAGACTGTTCTTTTATGAAAGTTGGATCAAAATGGTTTTCCAGACATGGAATGTTTAAATTTTTATGCCTCTTGGTGTGTTCTTAAAAACTTACCTCTTTGTAACAAAAAACTAATAGAGGAGAGCCCGCTCCAGCACAGACAGTAACCTGGTTAGTTGGTTGGGCTTGGGGCCAGGCAATCCCTTGATAGATATCAGACTACTGATTGCTTTAACATACTTCCTTTTTCTTTTCTTGTTTCAAATAGAATTACATGCTCATCCGTAAAATGCTCGTCCTATTAAGCTTCTTACAAAATAGATGCATTTCAATGTAAACTTTCAGTTGCAACAAAACTGTAGTTCTTTCAGCACTGAATTCTGTGGCCAAAAATATTTTGCAGTGATAGTTCTTACAGTTACCTCACTGTAAAATGTATGTGACTCCACTGTTTTCAGGGTAATACGTGTATATAAAAGTTTGCATACTGAAATGGTAGGTTTGTTGTTAATTACATTGCAATACAAACTCCTAGTGCATTTACAGAGAAATTGGTGATTACACATGAGTCATGAGGCTGTAATCTGCCTGGTTTGGTAGTGGGAATGTATGCTGGTGTTCTCAGAGGCATACAGAAAGACTCGTTTTTGTAGTGTGGAAAGCAGCAAAGCAGTTGGATTTGGCAAGACGAACACTTGTCTTTTCAACGGTCAGCAAAGTGATTATTGCTGTGTGTGGAATTGCCACATAATGAGTATGTAGAAAAAAACTGGTAGGACAAGAGTAAACAACTTTTGGACAATTAAATAATCTGAAGATGAGTGTGTATTACAGATTTTCAGTATGACGACAGAATTTACCAATTGTTCAAGTAAAAATAATTATTCAACAGCAGAGCAAAAGAAATTAGAACAGCAGGGGCAGAAGATCAGAAGAAAAAGTAAACAACCAGATGATAGATAATTTCAAGTGGGTGATAGTGAGATGACAAGGGCAGATGTGGAATAAGAAAAACAAATAGGATTTTCATGACATTATTAGTAGCTTAACTGTTTATATAATATACCAGGTATTTTATGTTAAGAAGTTTGTATCTTTTCTTTCTCAGTCACATAGAAAAAATTACAACATGGCAAGATCCTCGGAAACCTATGCACCAGCCACTGAACCATGTTAGCCACCATCCTGCAGCCACGTCCACACCGGCGCCACAGAGGTCCATGGCAATGTCTCAGCCAAATCTCAGTGAGTACTGGATGGCATCTTTCTGCTGAAAACACAAAAGAGATAGGAGAGACACTTCCTGATTTGTTTGTCAAAGGAATTTTTGGTTCAAGGAGGTAGCTCTGATTCTACTATCAGACCTAACAGTATGTTCTCCCCTTCATTTACTTAATTTTCCTTTCTGTAGACTTGGCAGCAAGTGAATTTGTACTGTTTGAGGTGAAGTTTTAACATCTCATGTTGTATTTTAGAGCCTCCCTGGCTTTTTGTTGTAGTATTAGACGTAGAAAAATAAGTTCTGTCTGTGCTTTTCTGTTCTGAGGTGATATAAACCCCCCACAAGCCCCCCATATAATTTCCAAGCTGTTGGATAACCTGTCCACGGTTAGCTCTGTGTTTGTTCAGGTCAGAAGGTATGGCTGGTTTGCTTGTTAGTTTGTTTATGGTGGTGGGGCTTTTGCATAGCGAGGTTCTGCACTGGAAGCAACTTGGAAACTACTAAAAAGTTGGCTTTTCAGTATGAATTAGCGACAAAATTCTTGGAACCGGTGTGGTTCCCTTGCTGTTTCTGTTTAGCATTTCAAGTGTAAATTTAATTATCAACTTACATCAGTCTGATATTGCCAGATTTAAGCCTTAGTGAAAATAAAGCCATGAAAACTCTAAAATTTGAAAGAAAATTTGCAAATGGAAGAAAACATTTTCACGTATAATTGAGAATTACAAATAGCCCCTAACATTTAACATCTGAAGCTTAAACTTTTCAACTGCTCAAGAAGATGAGAACAGATGAGCTTACAGGCTCAAGATCACAAAACTATGTCAAATAGGCAGACTTAAAAACACATAGCAGATTCTTGTTCTGGTTAATTTTTGCTAAGCTGATCTCATGATTTCTTGATTGTCCACTTGCTGTGTGGTTCATGAGTGCTGTCTCTTCACATGCCAAGAAAATGCTGAATATTTGTCTGCTCATGATCACCAATAGAAGTAGTGCAATATTTACTTTAGTCTTAAAATTATAAGAAACACCTAGGCTGACCTCTGAGGTAATAATTTTCAGTTCTCTTTTTTTACCTTTATCTCATCAACTGCATTGCTTGCATATATGCAGTAAGAGTGTTGGTTGTGTTACAAGGTTTAGTGGGCAGTAGCAAACCATAATGTGAGAGTGGATATCTGCAGAAGAAACCTGAATAAAATCTGAAAGGTTTGAGTATCTATGGAGTGTCATAGCACATGGTAAAACTAGCAGTTGCCCTGCTGTGGCTTCAAACCGCAGCTGCATGTGGGTCAGTCTGTTTATAGCAGTGCTGGAATGGCCAGGAGGTAAGAATAGGACACCAGGGGTTTTGTTCATACCAACTCTTCTGCTTATGTTAACATCTGTTACGTTGTCCCTAGTTAAAAATCATAAATCGGGACAGTGTACCAAACATTTTTCCCCTCAACTTACTAGTGGAAGTGAATGAAAGCCAAATTCTGGACTAAAACATGTGTATACTGAATTTTATGGGAGGGTCTTTCTTGAGATTCAAAGGATTAGAAATAAAAGTCTATACCAAACAGAAAGTCTGTTCTTGAATGTATTTCAGGTGCCCAATAAGGGTATTTCCACAGACTTCAAAATCTGTCCCCATTAAATACAGTCTGTATTTCATTCAGTACCCTGCGTGTGTGTGTGTGTGTGTGTGATGAGGTTCTGCTTTTTGTGTAGGTATATATGCAGTTCTTAGCACAGTGATTCAGATGTGTGATTGAATTTCCCACTAGAAACAGTGTCAAAATCTACACAGTGTCCATATTTATTTAATCCTGAAGACGTTCCATCAATATGTCTTGGCAAACTTTTTCTCATTTCGATGGCTTTCAAAGGCACTATTTTATTTAAAAATATATCTTATAAGATTTAATCTAGAAACTGTGTGTATATGCATGTATATACACATAGAGAAGTTGCATAGAAATGTGCAGTAATCTGCACAGAGCACTGCAGCCTCTGAAGACTTCACGTGGCAGTTTAAAATACACGTGACTGTCGCTTCCAGTACTAAAGAAGAATGTCTCTATTTTTAAACTGCTGTAGCCAAAAGGAAGGGCCTTTCTACTCCTCTGTGCTGGCAGCAGTGTAACTGTTCAGCATTCCTGGGTCTGCTCCCCACTGCAGTGAGCAGTGCTGGCCTGGCAGCCAGACCCCCGAGCCAGGAGTGATTGTGCTGACATCTCACGAACCTGAGAAGAGCAGTGGGAACTGGATACACAGCACTACCACTCTTCTGGCCCTAACTTTGTGACTTTGAAGCAAATGAAGTCTGTGCATCTGTCTTTTGCCTTAGCTTTGTGGTGGGTTTTTTGTTCTGATTTTTTGGGGGAGTTCTTTGTAGGTTTTTTGTTTTGATTTTTTTGTTTTGGTTTTTTGTTGGTTTTTGTACTGTAGGAACTAAAAGAAGTTTTTCTTTCAAAGATGTACCACTTAAAAGTAAAGGATTTAAGTATTTCAGGTCTGCACACTGGTCTGCACTTCCAATTACTAGCACATGAGTTTTCTTTGTACTTCATATGAAAAGGAGGAAAACATTGTTTGTTTTGTACAGCTTGATGCTTTGGTTTGTAAACTCCTTTCAGCAATATTTACTGGGAATTGTGCAAAGGTTGTTACAAACATTTTTTCAAAGCACGGAGTGTGACTAAGTGATACCAAATCATAGTATGCCTGTGTTGGAGGCAAACAAAGCATGTAATGCAAGTTGGTTGAAGTTAGTAGTCATACTTTAAAAAAATCTGCTGTATTTTTCTACCTTTTCTCTTACTGTGTTTTATGTTGCCTATTTATGAACTGTAAGTGAACATTTCATTAGAGTTAGTTTCCACACTAACATTTAAAGCACTGCCTTTTAACTGTTATAGAACAAAGGCGTCAGGTGTTTTTTCCCTTGCTGCATCTTGTTAATTTACAGAAAAGTAATATATGCTAGGCAAGTTTCTGTGCTCATTTACACATCACCACTAAATTCAGTGACATTTCATGAATGAAAAGGAAAATTTGTCACATAGATCGAAAGCATGTTCTTGCTATTCAGCCTTGTTCAATTTGTTTTTTCTTAGCATTTTACCACTGTTATTCTAGCTGTATTGCTAATGGTTCTTCAAATGGGTCTGGACAACTGGGAGTTATAGCACTTTACTTCTGCTTTCTTTTTTTTTTTTTACCAGCCAGGAAATCCAATCAATAAAACAATGCCAAAGTCCTATCTAGGAGCAACAAACACATGAACCAAAGTTTCCATATCCTGCCATGATAAAAGAGGTGTAGCTACTATTGTTTAAGGATGATAAAAGGCAGTTTTTGGTAACTATGTCAAAGCCAGTCTCTGGAGAATGCAGAAACTCCCAAAAGTGTTCAAAACCAGACGATATATATTTTAGTGTTCACTAATGTCCATGAAGAGTGTTCACTCATGTCCAGGATTTTTCAAGTCTTGGTGTGCATTGGCTGGAAATTTGGCTAGAAATGTGTGACACTGAGAGGAACATGTTTTTCCCTCTCTGTAGTCCATACCCTCATACCACCTGCATGATGGAAAGGCTTCCTGTTCCAGGTCATTTTTAATTACTGGATATCCTGAAAGAAGCAAACACAATTCATCTGTGGTCAGTGTGAATAATCTTGGCACCTACTTCTGATGATTACTTACAGGAGAGCTGAAAGCATTATAGAGGATTTGCACGTTCTCTGGGTTTTGTGATGCAGCTCTCAAAAGAATGAGGGAATTTTGGTTGTTTGCAATAAAAACCTCTAACAAGTTATTTATCAGGCAGATTTCAAATGGAGTAATTTATTTATGTTCAAGGACAGTGGCTAATAGGTCCAGAATGTAATAGGAATTAACTTCAGTGTCAGGTAAATTAAATCAAAGGACACGCACCTTTAAACCAACAACTGGCCGTCTAGTAAATATGACATATTGAAGGCTGGTGTGTTCAAGAGACATGTTGGCATTTTTTCAAATTCTTTTTAAATTTTGACACAAAGAAGTTCCTCTTGGTGTCAGCATTTCCCCTCAAGGGTTGTAATCCAAACATGTGCCAGTGCAAGAGTGGAGGGTCATTTCCATAGTTTCAAAGTGAGTGAAATGCAAAAGCTGATGATTGCATGAAGCAAAAGTAAAAATAATTTTTAAAATATTTTAAATCTAACAGTCATCTGTAATTAATCATTAGCATTAAAGCTCTCTCCACTCAAGTAGCCCTCATAATCACTTTTTATTACTGATTTA
>VZUA01007849.1:65103-75213 GCA_013401035.1 Horornis vulcanius
TTTTATTACTGATTTATTGTTAAAAGTGCTTGCAGAGTAAATCTCTAATCTTTTAAATATCTTCCTGCTAAATCATAGCTTTGATATTGCACCTGCAGGTTGTTTGTATTGTTTATTTTAATCTTAAATCACTGAAGACAGAAAAGATTAGTTAAATGTGAATATCACAGACCTTAACAGTTGAAACTGTTGAGAAATCTCTATATAGCTATTTTCAGCTCAGAAATCTGAATAAAGGAGTCTCTGTGCACTGGGATAGTGCAACTTTTTGCTTTAATACTTTACAGATTTTTTGGAACAAAATGCACCAGAACTGAAAAGCAGCATTTTTTGCTGACCTTGTTAGAAGGCTAATGCTTCTTTCTGGGAAATAAATGAAACAAGCAGTTCTTTGTTGGCTGAAGTGGAGTGACAAAAGGAGGGGAGCCCAGTCTTTTTTTCTTCACAGTGTCATGACTAAGTCAGAACTCTAGTGTGGCTGGTTTTGGTTTTTTGGGGTTTTCTTTGGTGTGGTTTTTTTTTTTTGTTTTGTTTTGTTTGTTTGTTTGTTTGTTTGTTTTTGTTTTTGGCTTTTTTTTGTTTGTTTGTTTTTGGGTTTTTTTTTTTAACCTGTGTAGACATTTGTTTTTCATCAGAATGTGTTGTATGAGACCTGGCACTGGCTGGTTCAGCTGGATTTGGGTCTGGGCTGCCTACAAACAGAGCAGAAAGATCCACACTTGCATCCAGACCCTTCTGACACTAAAGTAATAAAAGTTGCTGCAATCAGTTCAATGCAAATGCCAAAAATTATTGACGCTTGCATGTTTTGGCTTCTGCAACTTGCAGTGTCTCTTGTCCACAAAATAATCCTTGCCTAGTATATATCCATCAAAGTCATCGACAGGAAGGTCTCCTACAATGTCAGAAAACCTAATTCACTAGGATATCAAAATTCGTTTAAAAACAAACAAAAGCAACAAAAGAATTATTTTATTTTTCATCTAACTGGAAAACGAAAACTACATAGGTCTAACTTGATGTAAACTAAATACTTGCAATTTCATGGACTGCAATGAAACCGTGGTCGCATAGTTCAGGTTTGGAACTTAGGTCCATATTTTTACTTGCTTTCATTTGGGCTGGATAATTGTGTAATGGCTGTTTATTAAAAGACTTACTTCATTTTACAAAATAAATTTGGTTTTCCCCAAGAGAACTGAATTCAAGCCACCCTGAGTCTGTCTGCTGTGATGACAAATACTTTTCTTCTCTTATATTAGACTCAGTCTCCTTTACCACAGAGTGGTAGATTTGAACTTTTGAATATTTTTTTTCTTTGCAGAACTTTGGAAATGTTAAACTGGAGTCCCAGACCCTGCCTAGTGAATTGAAGCTTACTGAAGACCATTTGTTTTTCTTTAGTAACTTTTTGACCTCTCAAAACCAGGCCAATGGTCCCAAGGCTCCGCAGAGCTCTGGCTGAGAGGAGCTGTCAAGGGTCCCTGGTGTGTCTGGTGGTGTCAGTGTACTGAGAGTGGGGTCTGTGTTGGGCAGTCTAGCTGGAATGTGAACTGTGGGTTTTTCTTTTTTTAATCCAAACTCCATTATGTTACTCATACCGTTCAAATACAAATTCAGAACTGAAATATAAATTAAAGCAAGCATTACTAAAAGGTCATAAATAGCACAACAGATGTGCCATATGATTATATCACAAGGAACAGATTTGTAGAATGTCATTGTTTGTTAAGATGCTCACTGGGGCAGACATAAGACTTTCCTTTCACTGGGCTTGTTCAGACCATTAGGGACAAGGAGTTATCAGCTGTATACCAACCCACTTTTACTGCCTGAGTTCAGTTCTGGTTCCATTGGGCAATTCCAGGAAAAGCACTTAGGTAAAATATTTTTCATGAACTAAGCTCAAGAATATACCACAAGGGTAATTTGTCCATTGTTGGGATTCTTTTTATTCTACCAGTGTATTTAAGGATTCATTATTATTATTATTTATTATTCATTATTCATTTGAAGTTTAGACAATATCAGACCTACCAAGCATGCTTAAAAGTATTCCAGATAAAATATTTTTCTGTTTTCCCTATGCATATCATTGCATACCCTTAAGAAAAGCAACTTCGTTTATTCCATTTTTTTTCTTGTTGTTTGAAAAACTGACACAGTGGAAATTAGTAAAGCAGCAAGAAGTCTTAGCCCTGTAACAACTGTATCATCACACTGCCACACATCTTTTGAAGAGACCAGTGTTCTGCCTGGGTGCTGGGGTTTGCCCAAGTAGGTGGGGTTGCAGGACAAAACCTACCTGACATTACCTATAGTGTTGCCAATGAAATTGTATGAATATCTAGCCCAGGCCTGATAGAACCAGAATCATCAAATCATTTGGGTTGGAAAAGCCCTCCAAGATCATCGAGTCCAACCACTAACCCAGCACTGCCAAGGCCACCGCTGACCCATGTCCTCAAGTGCTACAACCACACAGCTTTTAAATCCCTCAAGGGATGGTGACCTTACCACTGTCCTGAGCAACTTGTGCCAGAGCTGGGCAAACCTTTTGGCAAAGAAATTTTTCCTAATCTCCCATGTAAACCTCCCGTGGGATGATACACTGGCATCAATCTGTGCAGTAGTCTCCAGAACACCTGGTTCTGGAAGCAAGTTGCAAAGATGGTTTGGGTCTGCCTGCATGCTTTCCTCGAGGTCCAGAAGGATTTATTAGTGTGGGCTTTGCACCACCTACAGGTAAAGCTGCCCTTAGATCCGGACTGGCCCTGTAGATGGTCCAGGACTAATTCACACCTAGTCCATGCAGCTAGGCCTGATCTGCATGAGTAATAAATCTAACCTGGGTTCTGAACAAACCATAGAGTTAAAATGTTGAAAATTCACTGTTTTTCACTCCTGGCTTGTATGGAGGATATCAATGCTGGATGCTATTCTTAGCACCATAAACAGGAAAAAAATTTGTCTTGGCAAGTCAGGAGTGATACCTGCTGTCTGAGGTGACAGGGGCATTCTATTGGCTTTGAGACATGTTGGCACCAGAGTGACACACAGAGAGCTACACAGGCTTGCAATTTCTCTCATAGCAGTTCTATGAGTAAAAATGTCCATCTCACAGAGAATTCTGCTCTGATTTATATTTTCTGAATTTGATCAGTAAAGATGATGCTGATTTAAGAAACATTAACAATCTAAGTGGCATTAACTTGCTCAACAACTGCCTTCTGTCAGCAAGTGAAGGAGTTTACCTGGTTTACCTGGTTTACCTGGTTTACCTGGGTATAACTCAGGTTTGCTTACTAAAGGTCCTGTTTCTAACCCGGCCATCTATGGTGTTCTTTCCCTGCCAACCTTGTGAATATCCTACCAAAGGTGGAGGATTGATGGGTCATGTCCTGACAGAAAAGGTTTCAATAGTTAATTGGAAATTACTTCTGGTAATAATAATAATTCATTTAAGTCTGTCAATAAAGAAAACTTAAGTTGAAATATTTTTACTAGCTTACTACCTATTATAGGCACACATTTTTTAGGAATTTTCAATTTTAAAAAGCTTTCATGTTATTTACTAGTTTATTAGGTAAATATTTGAACATAACAGGATAAATATAAATACTTGTTTTGTTATAAGTGTTCTTGTGTGATACACTCAGAACATTAAAAAGTATTTATTAGGTGATTGCTAGTGCAGATCTTGCCAGATGGAGTAGTTCTCTCAATCATTTGAAGTACAGAAATTCTAATAATGCATTCCTGTAAGTGAGCAGCATGTGTCCTGGGCCCTCTGTTACCAGAAAATACAGCCAAGGTGCCATGAGTTCTTGTCTTCCCCACAGTGATGAGTGCCCAGCCCCAGCTGCCCCCCAGCACAGCCCTGGCACAGCAGAGCCGCCCCCCGCAGCCCCCTGCGCTGCTGACCCTGCCCAGCGCGCTGACCACGCAGCAGCAGCAGCAGCAGCAGCAGCAGCAGCAGCAGCAGCAGCAGCAGCAGCAGAAGCTCAGGCTCCAGAGAATCCAGATGGAGAGGGAGAGAATTCGGATGCGTCAGGAGGAGTTACTGCGACAGGTAACACCAAAGATTCTCTTACTTTCTTCAAGAGCTTTTAATTCAATGCATCTGAATTTTTAACAAGTACAGATAGTAGCTCCGGTACTTTATGTCAAGACTAACTGTGGTTTTACAGAAGAGTAACCAAAAAGCTAATATAAACAGATAATATCATTTTTTTTTTCTTGAAACTAGCACTGAATAGAAAGCAGAATGGCCATCAGTCAGAAGTTACAGACCTGGTGTCTTTCTTACCAGCCTTTCTTAATAGTTATGTCATATCTTTGTCTGTGTGTAAGCAACTAGGGCAACTAACACTGATTCATGTGCAGTTTAACTTGGTTTGCATAGGAGACTATGTTCTTATTTCACTGAAGATAAAGGAGGAACATAGGGAATTTTAATTTGCACCCTTTGCCTTTTAGTTAAAATAAAATCGCATTCACATCTTACATGAACACCTCTGATCTGAAGACTTTCCAGAGTTGGTTATTTGTGGATGTTTTGCTTATTGTTCTATTTCTTAAGATTCAGCTCTATATAATGACTGTACAATGTCATATTGTACAAAATAGATATGTAACTTCCTTTATAGTGCCTTAAGAAAATTAAGTTTTAAGAATTGTGTTTCATCTGTTACAGACAAGTTTACTAGTGGTTGTGTGTTTGCATGGCATATTAGTCAGATTCCTTAGTGGGAAAAAAAAATAACCTGTTTCTTCAGAAACAGCAGGAAAGAAGTACACTTAATCAAACAAACATCATTATTTGTGGCCTTGCAGATGCTGTGGTTAACAGTTCTAAGTACCTTTAAAAATGGCAGCTGTCACATGGTTAAGGTGGTGGTCTCTGACAAGGCCAGGGGTCTTAAGTCTTTCGTGTAACTTCTCCTTTCCCATCAGGAGCTCATGATAAAGATGAGAGTGGGAAGAGAGTGAGGACGAGCTTAGTCTTGATTGTCATCATGCTAACAACAAGTTTAGCTTTTCTAATCTCTTTGGCTCTATTCTTGATTCAGGGTAAGAGCAAATAAGCTTCAAAACAGTTGTGCCATCAACACAAGGGAGGGTTTTACTGCTTTGCTGACTTTGAAACTGATACATTGACAGCACTCTGCAGCTGTGCCCTTCTCAGCCAGACTTCCACTCACTGTGTCCAGTACCACCCTGCCCCTGAGGTGTTTGTTGAAGCTCCACATTGCATGAAGCAGTACAGCATCACTTTGCATTACTAAAGTTTTTACAACTGGTGTAACTCTTAGGGAGGAAAGCAAGATGCAAAAGCTCTTCTTCCCGACAGAATGTTGTGAACTTCCTTCTAGTAACCTCAGTGTCCTGAACCCTGGCAGCTGAGGGCTCAATGAACCCCTCAGGTCATCTGTGTTCAAATACAGTTACTTCTGACCTGACCCTCCCTTGCTGTTTTTGCTTTTCTGGTGTAACCTATCTAAGGGAAAAATGCTGAGTAAGTGTGTATGCTGCTGCTAGCAGCTGTGAGGAGGTGCAGAGTGTTTGAGTGAGAGGGGAAGGATTCTTTGGAGGGTCACAAACCATTCAGCCCAGTAGGAGCTGCTGGCTCCCCACTGCCATTCCTGGCAGCAGCTGCTGGGGCGGAGCAGCATGCCCAGCTGGGAAGAGGTCATAGCTCTCTGGAAGCTCTTGGCTTAGGAAATTTCTTTCCTTCTTTGTCCTCTTCATGTAGTTGCTAAAACCCTAGAACTCTAGATTGAGCACGTGCAAGAAGGGCAGCATTTCAGAAAACCAGTATGATAGCATCTGTTTAAAGGTTTCTTACTCAGTTTTGTCATTCTATAAGAAGTTAATGTTCTTTTATACTTAGTTGGTTTTGCCAGCTTTCCAAAGGAAAAGATAGAATCTGCTTGCTGCTTAAGAGCTTCTTGGAAATGGAAGTCAGTAGGGGTCATGTCAGAAATGTCTGAAAGGTCCTGCAGAGAAGGTGCCCCAGCACTTCTTTGTGTGAACCGGGGCGGTTATGCACTGTATATGGAAGGGTACAAATAGTCCCAAAAAGACAGCACTACTTAGAGGCTTCTTTCTGGTCCAGGGGCTCCTATTGCATAAATTGTCCACAGAAGGTTAGAGGGGCTCAGAAGAAGCTGAAGAAGCAGTGGAGAAATATGCAGAGGAACACTTAATCACTGTTTTGTCCTCACAGAGTAGGCCTTTACTGGCTTGCTACAACCTGAAGGGAAAAATGCGGGATCTCTCTGCTATAGACTTTTATCCTAGGGTAGGGAATTTACAAATATTCTTCTTAAAAACCTTTTAGTCATGCTTAGAATAAAGAACAGGACATAAGAGAGGGGTACCATACAGCTTTGGACATTGTGTAGTTGATCCATTACTACTGACCATTGCTGTAATAATGTCAAAGGAGCAAAGGAATCTAACATCTGTAGCAGTACTAAAATTGCAATGTGACTTCTGAACAAATGACCTACAGCAGAGGAACATATGTCGCGTATGGTGGAGCCAGTGCACTGTCCACTTCCCCAGCCAAATCGGACTCCAGTGTGCAAGAGCCTATTGTTCTACATTTTTAAGGTACACATTGGATTGGATTACAAACAACATGCAGTAGTATGTTGAAATGAAGACATGGGAGGTGAGCCATTCCCCAAGGGAGAGTAGATCAAGTAACTCTATAATAAATGTGGTGTTTCTTGCAACAAAGAAGAGACAGGAAGTTAGATTATGTAACTGATAGTGGGAGATTTTCTTCAGGGTGCTGCAGGCTTTTCAGCTGACAAATGTTTTGCCTTGGAAGGCCTGTCTAAATCTTGTGCGGCTGTATATGTCATTCTTATATTTTTAAAAAGTATTGAAAATATCTGCATGTAGACAGCTAAAAAAGACACCTTCCACTTCTCTGAGGTTTGTACATTTTCTCGGACTCCAGCTGATTAAACTCTAAATAGAAATGTCACCGTTAAAATTGTCACTTGACAAATTTAATCATAAACATAACCTATCATACGTAAGCTGTTAAGAATCATAAAAATGTTCTTGACACTTGCTAAATACTGGCACCATCTAATGTAAATTATAATTAATCAATATATTGATAATTTTGTTTTAAAGGAAACATTGCATTTATGGGCACTAATATGTGTTACATTATTCAGAAAGAGCCCAGACCACTCCTCCTCAATGAAAAAAAAAAAAAAGAGAAAACATAATAAAGCATTATATTCTAGCCTTGAGAACATGTTAATCCTTTCTGTATTGGGGAGACTGAATGATTGATTCAGAGGAGAGTAGTTTTCTACTAGGATTTAAATTAAATACTTACTTTGCTTGTTCCATTAAAAAAAAATAAGTTGAGTAAATTATGCTAAGAACAGATACAGCTTTATTATTTTATGGTCTTAGGATTTTTGTTGGGAACATCCTGATGGAGTCAGACAACCTCAATATAAAACTCTGTACCACTAGATGTCATGGGTGTTTCACAGAGATAATGCTGGAAGAATTTATCTTTCAGGAAGAGTTGTGAAATAAGTTTCCTTTGGCTCTGATTGCTCATTTGTCATCCTGCAGATAGGAGACATGAGACAGGTCATTAGGCAAATTCTTACTGTTAGGCAGAGTGTTCATTCTGAAGATTATTGAATCACAGTCTTGGCTCCAGTGGTTTTCTTGTAACATGTTAAGTACTTTATAGTTGCTGAATTACAGGCCTGGCTTCCAGACACGGTAGAACTGACAGCTAGATTCTGTGGTGCCTTAAGCCAGCACAGGTGGGTATGAGAGACACTGTCTGTCTACATCACAATTTTCTTCATATCAGTGTAAACTAATGCTCTTCAGTAGCATCACTCAGAATTACTTTCCTTCAGTGTATATGTTACATGTTCACTTGTTACAAGACTACAGTATTTCTGAGCTGTTGGAATAACCCTTCCCATGTATTTATTTGTCTTTTCAGGAAGCTGCTCTTTGTAGACAACTTCCTATGGACTCAGAAAACATGGTCCCAGTTCAGACAGCTGTGAACACCCCTGCCATGACACAGGACATGAGGCCTATTACAAACAATGGATCTGATCCTTTCTTGAACAGGCACGTTCATTCTTCTTCATTAGGCAGTTGCTTCTGTTGCCTTCTCTAGACTGTTGGAGCTGTCTCTCCAAGATAGTTTCTGTATCTTCTTCTTTTGTTTACTTACTGTAAACGGGGTGTGGCTGAGTGGCTGATCTGAATCATTCGGTTTATGTTTCAAGGAAGAATCTTAGGAAAAGCAATAAATTGTTAACAGGTGGGTTTAATTCTGTTAGTGTTTGTAGAAGACTAGGTAGAACAGGTACGTTATCTAAGTATAAATACACACAACATTTAGGCTGTCAGAACTGACTTCAGCTAGAGAGTTATAAATACATGTGTATGTTTCAAAATTTAAGAGTGGCCTCACTTCAATTACTTTGTTGTTTGAGCTGATGTGACCCAAATACGATGTCGGCTGATTGGTGGCCAGCAGTGAGGCTTAATGACTCAGTATCTATTTCTAATATATAACCTACTGTGTTCTCTTCCAACACTGTGCTCAGGAACTGTGTCTATCAGAGCATCTTTACTGAGTCTTTTTCATGTTTCAATTTGTAGTGGGCCATACCACTCCAGGGAACAGAGCACAGACAGTGGCTTGGGATTAGGATGCTACAGTATACCAACAACACCTGAAGATTTCCTCAGCAACGTAGATGAGATGGACACAGGTAGAATACTCGGATTTAGCTTAATGTATAGTCTGGTTAATAACTTTGTATTATGACTAGTAATGTTTTATAATTGCATAACTGAATGATAATCTCTGGCTTTCCTATCTTAGAGAACAGAGTGAGACTGTGGGAGAAAATACCCAGAAGGTGCCTAGTGCCCAGACAGTTCACAACTTTAACTTAGATCCAGATTCTGCCCTTTTACCTCAGACTGATATTAACCAGAATAAATAAAACCTGGAAAATGCCAGCCCTAGTTTTTGTTTTCATACCATTTTCCATGGTAGAGGGAGTAAAAAGCTTGTTTTGGGTTACATGTACAAATCAATACATTTTCTAACTCTGGGAAATCAGTCTTGCTTCTAGGTCTCTTATATTGGCAAAGTTGGATTTGCCTTCAAACAGGATGTATTTAGCTAGCTTACATTTTGATATGTATTTATTTTATGTTAGTGTCCTCATGGTGTTTAAGATACTGAAATAATTTACTAGGAAATCAAAGTTTTTGTTAGACAGGGAAATTCTCAGCACTTCCTCACCTAAACTTCCTTTTGAAGTCATCAGAAATTCAGTGTTATGCAGGGAATGAGAGGTTTATCTATTAAAGGTTTTCATGCTTGTTCTTATTAATTTATGAAAATTATAACAATAATAATACAGGACTGAATGGCTGTAAAGCACTTTTTTCAGTTATTTCCTATGGACAGCATTGCCCCTGGTGCAGAGATCAGGACAGAGGTGTACATGAGGTCTCCCTGGCAGACCAGGAAACAAACTTGAAACTGTTCTGCTTCCCAAGTGGAAGGCCAGAGCTGGATGCTTCAAGCACTGCTGTAGAGGACCTTTCGTGCTTTTGAGATCAAAGCAAGGATGTGAAATGTATTCTTAGAATAATATGTACCCTGCATCTAAATACAGTTTTGAAATAATATTTGTGGTGAAGAGGAGTGCTCACAAGTGCTTGTGGGAAAGCGGGAATCAATTTTTATGTCCATTTTGTTGTTTTAAATTACCCACAATAAGAGTTTGGTACTTCAAAAGTTCTTCTTTTCCTAGGAGAAACTTTAGCACAGACAACAATGAACATAAATCCGCAACAGACACGTTTCCCTGATTTCCTCGACTGTCTTCCAGGGACAAACGTTGATCTTGGGACTTTAGAGTCAGAAGACTTGATCCCTATTCTCAACGACGTGGAGTCAGTGCTGAACAAAAATGAACCCTTCCTTACCTGGCTGTAATCAAGCAATGCTTATTGGGCCTACAGTGCAATTTAGATTTATTTTTTCCTCTTGAGGTAGGCATAGAATATCTGAAT
>VZUA01007849.1:75633-102099 GCA_013401035.1 Horornis vulcanius
ATTTGTGAAGGCACAAGCCATACTATATCAGTTTCTTTTTTTTCAGTAAATTACTGTATAGTTTTCAGAAAATAATTGATTCCAATCTCAAAGTACCAGAATTGTTTAGCAACATTTTTACACTACAATATTGTTACAAAATAAACCAGGCTGGTACTGCCTGCCTCTACCTTCTTTCCTTCCTGTTTCAAAATTCTCATTCACCAAAATTTCATCCTATAAATTGTGTATTCATTCAAAAATTAACTATCACTTGGGTCTAAGTTTCAAAAATTCNGTTTTTAACTGACAATGTCAAAATACATGTAGTTGTATACATGAAAAAAACCCCAGGAACTTTATCAGGGCACTGCTAAAGCAGCATTGGGACTCACCTGGTAAAGCTGCTTAGTTTTTATGTCTTTCACTTACCATAACTGGTGCACAGGACATGAGGCATGTGCTGTGTGTTTTTGCCTGTCATATATCCTACAAAACTTCCTTATCAGAGGTTTTGGACTGAGAAGACATCAAAAACATTAATCCTGCAGTTCCCTTGAAATGCAAATGAAGTCCTGAATATTCTTAAATGTTTTGTCTTATTTATAATTAATGGATTTAGGCATTTTGTATTGAAAAAAAGGTAATTTTATGAAAGACATTATAATTGTTTTCTAAGCTTAATCCAGGCTATGTAAAGAGAAGAAGAGATGTAGCACTAAGTGTAAATGTGTGTTTGCCAGGTCTGATATAACACTTAACAAGATCCTACTGATGCAATGGAATATCGACCCCTAAAGTCTTTTTTCCATCTGGTTGGGTGAAGGTAGGTGAAAAGGTCAGTGATGAAGTGGTGGGAATGCAGAGTAGATTTGGAAGACAAATGATGAGGCAACAAGTGTAGATCCTTGCTGGGAAGAATGGCTGCAGATAGGGATACATAGCAAATGAATCTTCGGTATTCAGTGAAAAACACAACAGAAGCACTCAATGCAGTAAATGACTGTGCCCATGATGAACTGCTAAGTGTACATGGATGGAAAATGAAAAAGCACACACACTGAAATTTTGAAAAAAGAGATGTCAGGCAAAGACCTACAGTTGTGAAGTTTTATTACATAGTAAAAAGTAGCTTTTTAAAAATGTTTTTGGGGTTTTTGTATAGAAAAAGAGATGCAACAGCAGAGTTGTGTCTGCACAGAATTTAATCACTGAATGGGCATTGTGTTTCTTTTATTCTTTTGAGGGGTTATTAGTTGTGTTTTGTGTTTTTTGGTTTTTTTTTAATTCTTGCTAGTTTTGCTAACTGTTGAGATAGCATAAATTTCTTTCCAATAAACAGGGGACCGTGCAGGGCTAACCAATATTACTGTAATTCATTTTTATCTCTCTAAGGATTTCTTCAAGTTGTCAGCCTAAATGAAAAACAGATGGTCCTAAGGCTTTGTTCTTTAGTACCATGACTGATATTGGTAAAGAATTGGAGATTTTCTGGATGACTTTCAAGGCCACGTCACCAGCACTGCTCAGTTGGCATAAGGAGCCGACAGCCACTGGTGCTGGAATGACCCACAGCAGCTGTGGTGCTGGTGTGATCCAGGTGATTGTGCCCATCAACAGGGTATGCTTAGAGAATGCAGTTTGTTCATTGGCTGGTAACTCTGCACCATTGGACGTGTAAGCTTGTCATAACAGAAGGTATTCAGAGCAGCTGCTGTGGGTTAGCTGGTGCTGATTCCTGCCCAGCCAAGTGCGCTGTTGTCAGCCAAAGGCTGTTCTTCCTACAGGAAAACTAATGCAACTTTCTAGTGAAATCACATCAGGTATTTATAAGAATTGTGAAGCTGCAAGCTGGATTCCCTTTTATTTGTGTTTCTGATGGTTGAGTGTCTTGGTGCAAGGACCTTAAAAGGGTAAAGCAATCATAAACTGTGTTTCTGTGTTACTTCCATAATAAACCAGCAGCAGATCTTAAACAGGAGGGTGCTGTGTGGAGCAATGCTTCATGTTGAA
Source organism: Horornis vulcanius (assembly GCA_013401035.1). Classification (NCBI taxonomy): domain Eukaryota; kingdom Metazoa; phylum Chordata; class Aves; order Passeriformes; family Scotocercidae; genus Horornis; species Horornis vulcanius. The sequence goes on from VZUA01007849.1 coordinate 77,626, forward strand.
ACAGCTGCCAGAATCTTGGGTTAGATCTTTACTTAGTTATGAAACAAGTCTTGGTTGAATTAAAAGTGGTTCTTTACACTGTCAGCTTTTAAGTTTTGTTACAGAGATGATGTGCAATGACAATAAAATCTAGTTTTCAAATTTATCTTTTTAAAAAAGTTTCTGGCTTTAAACAGGCTTATGTCAGAACTTTTCAGTATTCAAAGCATATGTAATATGAAAATAAATTTATTGTTGACAATATTTCACTGTCCTAGTTCAGGTTTTGAGTATTTACATACTAAATTATACACTGTCTACTTGTATAAGTACAACCAATGTGCCAGCTGGACAATTTTGCTGTGAGCATCTCTGAGGGGCTATATGTAAGTCTTGGTGATACACAAGTAATGGGACATGGTTAATTACAGTTTGTATTCTGGTAATACTGTTAGAATGTAACTTGGGGTGGGATTGGGTTTGACTTTTTGTCAACAAATGCTGTTTGGAGGAAGAGAAGGATTTAAATCTACATTTTAATTGCAGAAAAATGTGGGTAATTGTCCAAATAAACTTGTTTCCTAATACATACATCCCTGTACATGCTAGTTCTTTGATGATTTCATTTACTTTTTTAAAATTTTTTATATGACTTGTGTGCGCATTTGTTTTTAATTTTTAGTACCTATCTAGCAATAGATTGTATTAGAGGCAGTCAGATCAAACTGTTGTATCCTGAGTTTGATTCTGTTTTGGTTTTAATTATTTCTTTGACCTTTTACATGAAAAAATACAAATGAACTTGAAATATTTTGAATGCATATTNAAATGCATACATTTTGAATTAAAATATTCAGTTTTAAATTGTATATTGTGTATTCAATTATTCATATATGTATATACATATTCAATATGTATATTCAATTCAATATACATTTGAATTAAGATATGGGGGCAAAGACCCCACCCATATCAGTGTAATGGAAGAAGTCAGCCCTTGCCACCCTCTGACAGCTGGAATAGCTCCAGGGTTTGATGTTGTTTTCCTTGCAGCTGGTTACAGTATGAGTAATGTACAATCCCTGAAGAGGGAGCTAAAGTTGAACTGGAGACAGGTGATGAACATTCAAGACTGGAATGATGTGAGAAAACATCCCTTGTTCTAGGGTGAGCAAACTTTTTTCAACATTGTATATGTTACTTCCCTCCTTTAGAGATGAACCTTTTGCAAAGAGTCTCCAGTTAATGCATCATTCCCCAAAAGGTGACACTGTCCTGTGGTTAACGTATCATTTTTCTGCAGTCTATTTATTGAAGGCAATCAAAAAAGAGAACTAACTGTATGTAGTTCAGTTCTGCAGGGACTGAATCAATTTTGTCCAGCTGAAGTGCATGGGCTCAAAATCACATGCGCACGCTCTGCATGTTGTAATCTGAGTCGTTAAGTAACCATTGTGTATCCTTTTATGATAACTCTCAGCCAAAACAGTGCCATGCAATATCAAAATTGCCATGCTCTCAACGTTCTGGCCACCCAGCAGCTGATATTTGTGGGTGAATAGTGAAGCTTCAGCCAGCAAGGGTATTTCTGAGATTTTACAAAGAATAATAATATTCTTTCTTTTGGCTACTATTATTTTTACTTCTGTATTAGTGTATGTTGATATTTCTACACACGATAACGCTGTGTGGTCTTTAAGTTGTTCAGGGTTCCTGAGGTCTGTTAACACTTTCAGTTATCCCGGTTTGCGGCTTCTTTCTTGCCATCATCTTTCTGTCCCCTTCCTAGTGCTGCATTCTCTTTATCTGTGCCTTCTTTTCCAGAATTAGAACTCGCTTTTTTCATCATTCTCTGTTATGAGGATTTATGATTAGTCACTCTCCTTGATTTTACTGGATGCTTTGCTGAGTAAAAAAACACAGAACAATCTCCAGTTGCTGCAGAATTGACACTGCAGATGTGTGATTCACTTAAGTTTAGTGCTAGGGAAGAGCCTCGATGTTAGCTTTAACTGGATAGATTTGGGATCACCGTTGTTGGCACTTCAAAGTGTGAGTTCAGCTGGGCTGCTGGTTCTGGCTTATTCACCCTTTTTCAATACACCTGAAGGTCAAGGTGTGAATGCAGTCCGGATCACAAGATGAAATACGTGCACCTTGTGTCAGTACCTGCTATTTATTAGCTTCTGTTAGAAAGCCATCATGTAGCTGTGTGTCTCTTAGAAGCTGTAGCTCATTGATTTTGGTTTTAGGTATCATAGCTTGCTGCCTGTTACTTCTTACCACATCTCCCACAAAGATTTATGTACTCTGTTTATTGATATATCAAAGCTGTATGCTAGGAAGCTACCCCTCCCTTTGTTGAACACTGATGGGAAACATTCCTTGTTCCCAAAGGCTTCATATAAATCAAACAAGACAAATGTGAGATGAGGTGCAGGACAGCTGCTCACCACAGATGAAAGAATAGATGTGAGACGGTGCACAGTGTGTGTTGAAATAAAGGGTACTTTCAAATTCCTGAGCAATGCAGTAGAACAGGTGGGACAGACAGCTGTTTCTGAAGAGGTTTGTTTGTTTTTGTTTGTTTGTTTTTGCAATTTATCATCTTGTACAATATAATTCTCGGTACCTATATCAAACTGCTTAACATTTCTGCATATTGCTCAAGAGCTTTCAGTGCTTTTAAGTACTTCTAGATTCTTCAGCTATATCCTACTGTAAATACACAGTTCATGAAATACATTTTCTGAAAGCACAGGCCACAGAAACATTATTTTAGGATGAAAATTTTAGGGAACAGAGATGGCCAATATCAAGAAGTGTTTAGACATCCAGCCTGGCAATCTGGTTTGTGAAAATTCATTTCAGAATTTTTTTAAGGAAGCATATTGGTTGATTTGAATCCCCAAAATGTGTCCAATCCCTCTTTATTTTCTCCTTGATTCCTTTGGAAAGTAGCTTTTTCTTTTAAAGTTTTCAAAGTTCTTTCTAAAAGGTATTTTTACCTTTGAGCTAGCTCTTTATTGTCTTTCCTATCTCTTTCATAGCACTGTGCTAAATACAGCTAAATTGAACTTGTGCAAAAAGATTAATAAACAGCATTTGCACTCGTGTATAGATTGGAAGCTTTGAGGATTTACAAGCTACTTAACTGACCTGAATAAAAATTGTAACACAAATTTGTATTTTGCCTGAGAATACTCTCTTTTTAAATGGAAGCTGTCTTACAAAAATAAATATGAATGTGAGAGTTGTATTTCACTTATTTTATTCCATGATGAGGGAAGGCTGGAAAGGGAGTCAGGGCTTCATAACACTGGTGGGAGGAAGAGCCCTTCATTCTCATCTTCTTAGCCAGAGCCAGTGCATCTGAGGACTGCAGAAGGGATCCTCCCAGGGTGAGAAGAGTTGTCTGCAATATTCCTATTTGTTAGACAGTTCCATCTCCCTGGAAGAATAAAGACATGGACGTAATTTCCTGGCTGCTATTGCTGTGACTTTCAAAGGATTATATTATTTCCTAATGGCAACAGTGTAGGGTTTTGGCAGTATATTAGAAAATATGATCATGGAGCTGAAGGAAGGCCAGTTTAGTTTCTCTGACTGTCAGCTAGAGGTGTGTATGTAACTCATCAGTACACAAAATAACAGAGGAGAATCATCAGTTGCTCACCCCACAGCATCCACAGCATTTGCAGTCCCCACAGAGGGTTCCAAACAGGCCATTCACCATCTGAATGCCACAGAGCACTCCCTGGATCCCGCTCATGACCAGCAGCAAGGAGAAGAGGGTCAGGTGCCATGGGACGATATTGTCAGGTGACTTACACCGGTCCCACAGTTCATGGTCACCAAGGTAATCCCTACAGAAAAACAAAATAGTTAGGAGGAAAACTGTATCAACTCACAAAGCAGGTCCCTCACCACCGAGAGGTTGTCACTGCTGTGATGTGGCTGAGGTTCTGTTCACTTAGGTAAGAATTCCCATTGTCACACTGGTGCTACTTATCTAGAAATAGACTTCAGTTTCGTTTCTAGGTAAGTTGTAGGAAGTGATTTGAAAAAAAACAAGACATCAGAAGGGAGCAATTGGAGACAAGTTATGTGTTTGATAAAATTGAACCATTTTTAGTGTTTTGAGAAGAAAAGATCTTAGCCAAGTATGTGCCAAATGAATTTTATCTGTTCCAGTGTTTTATCGGGGGCATTTTTGCTGCTTTTACTTGATTACAGCATTTTTTTAGGGGGGGTGGGGGGGTGAGAGGGGACTGTGATCAGGACATGTAATCCAGTATCTCAAAGTATAGTTGGGAAGAAGGAAATACATTGTAATCAAAAACTGAATTATCAAAACAGATCATGAAATGATGCAAGTCGTCACTTCTTGCCCACTGAGCTGAAAATAACAGCTTTTGTTGTTCTAAATGCCTCATCTAAAGTAAAGGTAATAATCCATTATTTTTACTTTCACATTTTGATTTAATTGTAAGCTGCTTAGCCACTGGCTATATTTCATCTGTATATTCATAGTGCTGACTTGTTTGTGTTCTTGTCAAGTGATTTCTGGACTGCAACCAAAACTGTCTGAAACAGCATATTTCCAAAGACTCTCAGAATGAGACCAAGGGAGTTGGTTTCCAGCCCTCACTGGCCCATGAACAAATAATCCTCTACCTACATACTTCTTGTTTTCTTGCTTTTTTTTTTNGCAGCACACTGTGCCCTGTTGTTTGTTAAACTTGTCTTGACTTCAGCCAGAGCAGTGGGATTGCTGGGGTTAAGTGATAAATGTACGTTTGAGTTGCAGAGCATAAGGAACAAGCAGCTTCCAAATGCCATACCCAAAATAAAATTATACATAGATAATATTTATTAATATATATTATATCATTAGTAGTAATTATTTGAATACCATAAAATTTCAAAGTAATCATAGAATCACAATGGTTTGGATAGGAAGGGGCCTGAAAGATGATCTCGTTCCAGTGCCCCTGCCATGGTCAGGGACGCCTTCCACTGTCCCAGGTTGCTCCACGCCTTGTCCAACCTGGCCTTCGACACTTTCAGGGATGGGCCATCCACAAGATCTCTGGGCAGCCTGTGCCAGTGCCTCACCACCCTCACAGGGAAGAATTTTTTCCTAATATTTGATCTAAACCTACCCTTAGTTTAAAGCCATTATCTTGTCCTGTCACTACATGCTCTCATAAAAAGTCCCTCTCCATATTTCTTGTAGGCTCCCATCAGGTGCTGGAAAGCCACAATCAGGTCACCCCAAAGCTTCTCTTCTCCAGGCTGAAAAATCCTAGTTCTTGCTGCCTTTCCTCATAGAAAACGGTGTTCCATCCCTCTGATCATCTTGGTAGCTTCCTCCATCTGTGTCATTAATGAAGATATGAAATAACACCAGTCCCAGTAGGGATCCCTTAGGGGACACCTCATGGCACTGATGTCCATAAGGATCCTGAGCCACTGATCACCACCCTCTGGATGCCACCTTCCAACCACTTCCTTCTCCATCTAACAGTTCACCCATCAAATCCATCTCTCTCCAAATACTGTGGGGGATTGTGTCCAGACAAATAACTTCTGTAGTCCTTCCGTTATCCACTGATGGAGTCACCCATCATAAAAGGCCATTAGGTTGGTCAGGAAGGGCTTGCCAAATCACTTCCCTGTCCTCAATGTGCATCATCAGACCTTCTAGGAGGAGCTGTTCCGTGATCTTCTCAGGCACAGAGGTGAGGCTGACAGGTCGATGGTTCCCAGGGTCCTGATGGGTGTACTGTTTCCACTTTTCCAGCCACCTGGGGCTCCACCTGACTGCCAGCACTTTTCAAATATGGAGAGTGGCTTGGCAGTTACATCAGCCAATTCCTTCAGGACTCTGAGAGGTGTCTCAATGGGTCATTGCTCTTCATCTAAGGGGAATTTATCCCCGTATGTTACTTATCATCCCAAGAATAGCCTAGGAAGAGGCTGTGCATTTCTCTTTATTGGCCCCTCTGAAACTCAGTAGTTTTGATTGTACTTGCTATTCTTTACATCCCTGCTGTTGAACCTTATGAAGTGTTGCTATGTGCTGCAGGCAATTCTAAATGCTTCTATGATTTACACAAATGGTATAATTCCCATTTTCATGCAATGGATTTGGAATTTGAATCATCTCACAAACTTAAAACATGTATATCTTTTTTTTTCTGATTGCCTTGTCTTACCCGTCCTGGAAAGGGTAGGTCCAGTTTCCTGCAGTGTTACATTTTGGGCCTTTGTTTATGGCTACTGCTGACAAAATAAAACAGTATCCAGCTCCCAGAACTCCAATGGCAGCAAATATTATAGAAGAAAACATCTGATGAAGAGAAAAAGAAGGTTATTTTGGTTCTCATTCAAACAATTAAATGCCCCTTTAATGTCAGTTAACGTTCCCTAAATTCAGCTGTTAAAAGTCAAATAATCTGCACCTGAACAGCTAACGTCTACTAGTTTTCATTGAATAGTAAATATGTAATGCATACCTGTATTGCTTTTTAAAGCTTTATGAGCATTGGCCCCATGTGCCTGAGGAGGAGAAGACTGAGGCTGGCAGCAGATGGCACTACTCCCCTCTGGGGCCTCCTGTTCCCCTGCAGACAGGTGTTTTTCTCAGGAGACTGCATGCTAGACTGAAGTCTTGGACCACTCAAGGCATTTNTGAAGTATAGAAATGCTGCCAAGGTCACTCTTGACTGAGGCAGACTGCATTAAAAGTTCTCATAATGAGGAGTTTACTGCAGCCCGTGCTGTTCTGTTCTGATCACACCTGCTCTCCTCAGCAGCACACTGTGCCCTGTTGTTTGTTAAACTTGTCTTGACTTCAGCCAGAGCAGTGGGATTGCTGGGGTTAAGTGATAAATGTACGTTTGAGTTGCAGAGCATAAGGAACAAGCAGCTTCCAAATGCCATACCCAAAATAAAATTATACATAGATAATATTTATTAATATATATTATATCATTAGTAGTAATTATTTGAATACCATAAAATTTCAAAGTAATCATAGAATCACAATGGTTTGGATAGGAAGGGGCCTGAAAGATGATCTCGTTCCAGTGCCCCTGCCATGGTCAGGGACGCCTTCCACTGTCCCAGGTTGCTCCACGCCTTGTCCAACCTGGCCTTCGACACTTTCAGGGATGGGCCATCCACAAGATCTCTGGGCAGCCTGTGCCAGTGCCTCACCACCCTCACAGGGAAGAATTTTTTCCTAATATTTGATCTAAACCTACCCTTAGTTTAAAGCCATTATCTTGTCCTGTCACTACATGCTCTCATAAAAAGTCCCTCTCCATATTTCTTGTAGGCTCCCATCAGGTGCTGGAAAGCCACAATCAGGTCACCCCAAAGCTTCTCTTCTCCAGGCTGAAAAATCCTAGTTCTTGCTGCCTTTCCTCATAGAAAACGGTGTTCCATCCCTCTGATCATCTTGGTAGCTTCCTCCATCTGTGTCATTAATGAAGATATGAAATAACACCAGTCCCAGTAGGGATCCCTTAGGGGACACCTCATGGCACTGATGTCCATAAGGATCCTGAGCCACTGATCACCACCCTCTGGATGCCACCTTCCAACCACTTCCTTCTCCATCTAACAGTTCACCCATCAAATCCATCTCTCTCCAAATACTGTGGGGGATTGTGTCCAGACAAATAACTTCTGTAGTCCTTCCGTTATCCACTGATGGAGTCACCCATCATAAAAGGCCATTAGGTTGGTCAGGAAGGGCTTGCCAAATCACTTCCCTGTCCTCAATGTGCATCATCAGACCTTCTAGGAGGAGCTGTTCCGTGATCTTCTCAGGCACAGAGGTGAGGCTGACAGGTCGATGGTTCCCAGGGTCCTGATGGGTGTACTGTTTCCACTTTTCCAGCCACCTGGGGCTCCACCTGACTGCCAGCACTTTTCAAATATGGAGAGTGGCTTGGCAGTTACATCAGCCAATTCCTTCAGGACTCTGAGAGGTGTCTCAATGGGTCATTGCTCTTCATCTAAGGGGAATTTATCCCCGTATGTTACTTATCATCCCAAGAATAGCCTAGGAAGAGGCTGTGCATTTCTCTTTATTGGCCCCTCTGAAACTCAGTAGTTTTGATTGTACTTGCTATTCTTTACATCCCTGCTGTTGAACCTTATGAAGTGTTGCTATGTGCTGCAGGCAATTCTAAATGCTTCTATGATTTACACAAATGGTATAATTCCCATTTTCATGCAATGGATTTGGAATTTGAATCATCTCACAAACTTAAAACATGTATATCTTTTTTTTTCTGATTGCCTTGTCTTACCCGTCCTGGAAAGGGTAGGTCCAGTTTCCTGCAGTGTTACATTTTGGGCCTTTGTTTATGGCTACTGCTGACAAAATAAAACAGTATCCAGCTCCCAGAACTCCAATGGCAGCAAATATTATAGAAGAAAACATCTGATGAAGAGAAAAAGAAGGTTATTTTGGTTCTCATTCAAACAATTAAATGCCCCTTTAATGTCAGTTAACGTTCCCTAAATTCAGCTGTTAAAAGTCAAATAATCTGCACCTGAACAGCTAACGTCTACTAGTTTTCATTGAATAGTAAATATGTAATGCATACCTGTATTGCTTTTTAAAGCTTTATGAGCATTGGCCCCATGTGCCTGAGGAGGAGAAGACTGAGGCTGGCAGCAGATGGCACTACTCCCCTCTGGGGCCTCCTGTTCCCCTGCAGACAGGTGTTTTTCTCAGGAGACTGCATGCTAGACTGAAGTCTTGGACCACTCAAGGCATTTTAAAAAACATCTACAGTATCCTTTACAAGTTAGCTTTGCTATCTTGGTTTTATTTGAAAAATAATTGTAGTACTCCTTCCCAAATCTCCCTTTAGGTTTCATATTAGTGTACTTTATCTTCTCAGAGGTACTTATCAGTGTAAGCTCTAGTAGTGCAATTGGAATGGATGGGAAAGTATGTCTTTATTTTTCTGGCTTTTTACTACAGAATTTTCCATATATGCTAATACGTAAGTAATTCATGTAAGAACTAATGCCCTGCTTGAATTCTGAAATACTTGTAGCCATAACAATTTGTAGGTAGAGGTAGTGTCCTTTATTGGAATAAAGTGATACAGGTGAAGAAAAGAACCCCCGTACTTTCAGGTCATAGAATCATTTGGGTTGGGAGCAGTCTTTAATACCATCAAGTCCAATGTGAGTTTTTGTTCAGACCTCATCACAAGACTCTGGTCTTGAGTCCTGGCATGCATTTTTATGTTGATATATTTCACAGGACAAACTTAAAAATTATGCTTTTGCAGCATACATCATAATGGATTAAGCTAACATAAAAGACCAGATTTGGTTCTCAGTCATGCTGATGGTGATAAGGCCCACAGGACTCTTGCAGTACTGTGTACTTGGTACTCTTGGCTGTATTAATATTCACAGTCAGCTGCACTCTTAACACGCTTGTCAGCAAAGAAGGCAGGTAGCTTTGCAGGCAGCAGCACACGTGCAGGTTGGCTGCCACTCAGCCAGTGCTCACTGTGGTCACTGCAGTGTGACCACTGGCACTGCAGTGAGCCTGCTGGCACTGCAGTGAGCCTGCTGGCACTGCAGTGTGGCAGTGGTCACTGCAGTGTGACAGTGGTCACTGCGTGTGTCCGTGCCCATGGTCACCACCTGGCTGAGCAGCAGCAAAACCACAGTGCTTGGGTACTTGTGGAGTGGTATGTGCTCTGTAAAACTCAGCTGGTTCCTCTTCACTGCTTGCAGAAAATGGATCATGCAGTGTTGTAAAGAGAAGCAAATGGCTCATTTCCTCCTTCTCAAAGTTCAACTTGTTTTGTTTGCATTGCATGAAGACAGCATCAAAGACAGAATTTAGGGAAAGCTCTTTGGTCAACCTCATAGGCATGAATTTTTTCCTATTTGTTTCCTATTTCTCTCTCTTTTTTTTTTTTTTTCAGTTGAAAATGTGTTCCTTTATTTAAAAACTGTAATTATCTACTTGATCCAAAGGATTTATTTTGAAAGGACATATTTTCCTACTAGAAATGGGTTTTTTTTCTAATTTAATTTTTAAACTAAAATGCTTGAGATGTTTACTAGTCTCTGAAAGTATCCTTTGGAAACTTTTCTAGTGTGAAAAGAAGCTACAAATTCAAAGTAGAGCCTCGTCTACACTGCCTAAAGTAGGAGGTTGGATTAGGTGACCTCCCGAGGTCTATTCTTTCCTGAAATTTCCTGTGAATCTACTGAGATACAGCTCATTTTGTGGGCCTGCAGTGAGTTGGGAATGTAGTGCCTGACTGCCAGGATAAATTTAAAAGCTGCCAACAAAAAATGGCTAAGGAGAGAACTGTTGTACTCTGCAAAATAAAGTGTAGATCTTGCAGCTATAAATTTTGAATGTGATTGTAACTATTAGTGTCTTGTGCTGGCAAAATCCAATGAGGCCATACTATTGTGATACCTGTGGTAAAGTATCAGATGCATAATACCATTTTTACAGCCTGCTATATCCACTTCCCAGCACTCAAATAAATGGCAGGGCTGTGTGTCCCCCACTCAAGACAGCCTCTGTCTAGACTCATAATGACTGTGAGAAGATTCATATATCAGTAACAATTTTGCTTTTACTTTTTTCCCGTGTTTCTTTTCACTTACCGCAAACCTCTTTCCACAGCTCCGATTACCACAGCATCCACAGCAATCGTTATTCTGAAGGCCCAAAAATACCAAGGCAGGGAAAATCATCTACAAATAATAGAAATACAGTTTGAGTTGGCATGAATTCAAGTTGCATCTTCTTTTAAATATAATAAGGGTTCTAAGGGTTTTGTTGTTGGGTTTTTTTCTTATCATTAGGTTAAGTTACTTATTGCCAAGCCTTTGGATTACTTAAAACTTATTTGTTTATCAAAGAGGAATTTGCAGACCTGAGAAAATTCAACAATGCAAGTCGTGGCTGCAGGTAGGGGGAAGTTAGGAATGTCTGAATTTAGGTACTTACCAATATGCCCGATCCCAAGATCCCTCCAAAGTACCAAACTTCATTTGTAATGTGTTCACTGTCTTCAACCACTTTTCCTCCAGGGAAAAATAACAAAATGTTAGCAAGGGTGCAGAGCACAGCCAGGGGGATAAGAGTACTTCCCAGGCACTTGGCACAGCCTCCCGTGCACATGCTTCTTTAAAGGAATTGCAAACACAATTGAAGACAAAATAAAATCTCTCAGATGTTCTCAGAACTGATTTGTAAAAAGAAGCTTCTTGGTGTACTTTGCAAAATCCAGATTCTGTTGTGCTGTTACAGGAGCTGAACCTCTAGAATTCTCCTGTCAGTGTTCCTGCAGTCAATCCAAAATGCACTGTGCTGGTTTTTTATATGTCCTTGCAGCCGTGATGTCAATTTTCTGAACGTTTGTAAATGAAATTACGTTCAGGGCAGCCTCTCATTTTACTATGACTACCCACAAACTCTGTTAATATTTCACTAAGGTGGCTTACACACCTCATAGTCTGGGCTCAGGTCATGGTAGATATCTGTCTTAGTTCTGGATCATCATTTTTACAACACATGATCTTTCTTCATATTAGAAAACACTTCTTTTGCAAGGACTGACATAAAAATGCATAATGAGTCAGCTGATATGAGTAACATATTCATAGCTCAAGTATTTATATGTCATGAGACAGTTCTGCAATTGAAATAGTAGAGAAACTAGATAATACAAAGATGAGCCACTAGACACCAATAAAGATACACATCCACAAATGCAAGAAAGTTCTTGGGTTGCAACAGGATGAGAAACGCTTATTTATTGATGTTAGGCAGTTGGACTGTGCCTCAGGGCATGTGTTTCTTCTCTGGTTTTGGGATTAAAAGGTTGGTTTTATATTTATTTTGTATACATATACATTTATATATATATTAATTTATAAAATATATGTGATGACACATTGATGTCAAGAAAGAAATACTGAAGGATGTTCTTCCATAAGTCTTCTCTTATAGAGCGGCAGTCACTTGGTGTTGTGCTGTTTCACTGAGGGCTGGAGAGAGGATGGTAAAATGTGGCCCAAGTTCCTTTCTTTGAAGAGAGAGCAAAGGAGAATGAGCTGAAAAATGATTCCCTTCATGTGACCCAAATCTTCATTGCAGTGAAGGATCACATTATGACAAGCTGTTCTTTGGAGAACTCCAAAAAGCCCTCCAGGTCTGACAGCTGTGTAGTTAAGGGGTACATCCAGTGGAATGTACTGAGGGGGCAGACCCTGCTCCTCTTGCCAGACATTTAGCCACTGCCTGTGAAATGTATGGAAATGCAGTGCATGTCAGTGAGAAGCTGAAAGAGTGGAGCTGTAAATGTACAAAAGTAAAAGCCATCATTGCACCCTATACACAACTTTTGCATGGGACAAATTAATCCCCTTTCCTATTCCCAGTACTCCTCTGTCACACCTGGGGGCTGGCTGTGTGTGAGGCACCTGAGAGCAGAGAGAGGAAGATGCCTGAGGAGAAGCTGGGTATCGTGGGCTTCCTCACGACAGGTTTTCCTGTCCCAGTCCCAGCTGCTGGACTCTCCCAAGCTCTGAGGACAGACTGTTGATGTACACAACATTTCCCTCATATCTTTTTGACCTTTGTCAAAGCTCAGATAAGAGCTAATGGCAAATGTAGCTTGGACTGGGTGGTGTCCTCAGTGACACATGGACATCACATCACCATGAATACAAAAAGGCAAGTATGCTGATGACAAGTGTCTAGGAGAAGTGGGCTGGAAGGCACATTAGAACTACTGTATTCAACTCTACTGTAACTTAACTTTATTCTTCTTTGCCGTTCTATTGTTCTGTGGTCATGTTCTGTTTGAAATGTCTCTGTTTTACATGGCCCCACTGCCTGATCGCCAACTTCCCCACAAATTCCCTTTTTGACATGGAATGTCTTCTGTAAGGGTCTTAATAAAATTCCATTCCTTCGTTCTCCTGAAGGCATGCTCTGAATATGAGTTAGAAAAATAACTGTCAACCAGTAGCAAATGGACATGTGGGCTCTAAGCAATCTCTGATACTTCTCTAATTTATATTACTTCAAAGTAAGCAAAAATTACATAACCATGTGTATGTAACACCTCTTGTTTTCTACTGTTACGTTTCTTGAGTCTTGCAATATTTATTTTTGTTCATTTATATGAATGGTGTGTTGTTATGTATTAATGAAACTGCCTTTTTTGCAATCCACAATGTCTGTAGGAAAAAACAAGGGAACTTCAGAATTGCTGTGGACCATTAAGCACCACTGAAGTACTTTTAATAATGAGGACAAAAATTCCACCTAAGATATTTTCAAAAATGAGAGAACAAAGAAATTGTTTCCTTTAGGGTTACCTGTTATTTATTTCTCTTTGGGGTTACCTGTTATTTATTTCTCTTTGGGGGTGTGTGCTCTTTATATTTNNNGTGTGTGCTCTTTATATTTTGTAATGAGTTTTTGCCAAGTAGCACAAATTACTATTTACAGTGGTTATACAGCATTTGCAGTTACATATTCTTCCTATCACTATGCATAATGAAGTGCACAACTGTCTATCGGGTACAATCATCCTCTTGTTGATGTAATTTAGTTTTTCTTCTTCCTCTTGACTTTAGAAAAGCAGGCAAACAAGCAGAAGATGCCCGGGAAATCATGTCAGTTTCTTCAAATTTTAGAAACAGAGTAATCTGCCTCCTATTTTTGCCAGCTGCATTTGTTCTTCCCTGCTTTGCAGGAAAGTGTCACAGGATGCTATCACTGGGCTTGGTTTTCTGTAACTTTCTCAGTGACCGTTTCTCGCTGACTTATATATATATATATATATCTTCAGAGCCCAATGTTCATCCTGATTCAGTTTCTGAAGAGTGCAGCAATATACACTGTGTCTCCATATGTATTATCCTCACAAAAACCCCGTGCTTTTCACGCTTTGGTCTACTTCTTGTTTCATTTTCTAGCAGTCAGTATACCTCATGTTTCACAACAAAATTTCAGTTGTAAGTAATATTTGTACAAGTACTCTAAATCTTTGAAAATATGAGAAGTTGAAATTACTGTCACTTGAGTGAAATCTTGGCTACAACTTGTTCCCATCATGTTCAGTGAGGGCAGATTTTATTCCTTGTATTGTTAGTTTTGACAGGCTTTTAATGTCTGTATTTTGAAATTATCCTATGTCTGTGTCTTTTGCAACAACAAACATTTTTAAGTTTTCACTTCACACGGCTGGACCTGTAATTTCTTTCTTTGCTTTTATAAGATTATACTCAGATTCCTATAGTGTGTTACAGGGCCATTCAGCTGTTTTTTTCTCTCCTGCTCTCCTTTCAAGGGGTCTTACAGACAGCTCAGGGTTTTACCACCCTCTCTGGTGCAAATACTTGATAGAAGGCCAGGAGTGCTGCTGTGGCTACTGTGGCTTTGGTTGCTGCCCTCCCTATGTCCAAACTATCAGTGCTGGTGCAGGTGGAGATTGGGGTGCAAACATCAAGGACACACATAGCCATAAGGGAAGGTAGGTGGCAGAGATAAAGCCTGTGCAGTCTTACCCCTTGCTAGATACCAGTGTAATTGAGACAAAAATCCTTTTGTGAATTTATTAACTCACCATAGCTAGGAACCTTATGTGGCCCCGAATGTAAAACAGGAATAATGCTTCAAACTTACATGGACTTGCTTTGCTTTAAGCCTGGAAGAGAATACTGACCTCCCATCTTCCTTCCTAGACTTGGAGGAAATGGGAGTAGAAGAGAACCATCTCTTTCTTTCTGCAGCTTATTTGTGTTGCTGATAAACAGCTTTTCCCTTATGCTGGTTCCTGTGGTGTGGTAGTGAAGAGATGCAAGCTGCTCATCCCTCAAACCCAGTCTCTCTGTCCAGTTTGGTCCCTGCTGCTTTGCTTCATATTCTCCACTTGTGTTGTCCAGCTGAATTGTTCACATGCTCCATGGAAATGACATGATTGACCAATTGGCTCTTTTGCTTCTCTTGCTTCTCCAGAATTCTGTAAGGGATATGTCTGCCTTAAGACTTGTGTAGGGAGGCAGAATGAAGAACAGAAGGAGGGAAGGCTTCCTTTTCTGCGGAAGTAGAACTGTTTCCATTTTGGGTCAAATCTGAAAGACTATTACATTGTGAATTGTTCAAATTTAAGGATTGCTGTGGATCATTCCAAGCGGTCTCATGTACTTAGATGCAATTCTGTACAGCTTTTGATTGATAGTAAGAATGTTATATACACCATTCTCTTTAATCCATTTGGTGAGACGCTGGGATGCATAATGTCTCATATTTATCTTACTCATAACTACAAACATGCCTCCAGCTGGCTAGTCCACCTCCTGTGCTGACTTCACCCGGACATTTGTTAAGAGTGCGGTCATAGTCCATGTTTACAATTTATTTCCTCTTCAGTTGTTTTCTTTGTTATCCCCATGCTGTAATTCTATTACAGAAAGAGATTTTCAAGACTGAATATTTTTTCTATGCTGATCTCCTCTGATAGCAAGAAACAAGAAATTCTAAAGGAAGCAGCTGGCTGGTTTTTTTAGCTGAAATGCCTAGAACTCACAGCTGTAACTTTTTCTTTATTTCTCCAAAACAAATAAAACATTTAATTTTTAGTTAATATATTAAGAATCTAGTTGCATACCTTGGATGTATGCAAGGCTCCCGCAAACTTCTGTGGGAAGCCTTGCTGTAGAAGAAATGAGGAATTGTCTTACCCAAATTCATCCACAATTTAAATGCTATTATTTTGCCCAATATGCTCACGTTGCTGTTAGCTTTACCTTGGAGTTCCTGTATTCCTATTATCAGCAATAGACTCCTCAGGCTCATGGAGGGCAGTGTGAGACTACATGTTTGTGGCCTTGCCTGCAGTGGATTTATTCACATTACTCATTGTGATAGTGGAGATCTGAGGCTGAGCATTTGCCTTTGCTCTGTTGTAGTAGTTCATTGATCTCTCAGTTAACAAATAAATTAAAAAACTGAAACAGATCATGCAACATTCAGTCTAATTTCCAACAAATTTTGTGAAACTGTGTTTGTTTTATAAACTGGTTGAAAATGTTTGAAATCTTGGGGGTTCTGTGAATTTTATGCTGTGTACTGACAGTCCCACTTCCAAAGAAAAGCCCATGGAGTGAGAACATGACATTCTATTCCTGTTATCAGACCATTAGTGGTTTTTTTAGCTTGGATTTCTTAGTTAGAGTTTCAGAGGGAAGACAGGACAACCTCTACACCTTCTCCCAACCCCTTTGCCCCTTCAGTTCTTTCTGTGCTGTTGCAGCTTTGAGAAGCTTGCCCTGTTCCCATGTCTGGAGAACCCCCAGGAGTGGGGGTGCATTTTCCATGCACTCTCACCCTCCAGTACATCCCTTTGCAATCATGAAATCTACATTAGGTACAGCAACAAAGTGGTTGCTCTGTAAATATACATCCAGATGGTCTAAGGCAACTGTTTCGTATTAGACACTGTTTGTGCCTGGTGATTATGGATTAGTTGCTATTAAATTTGCTAGGTTAGGAGTAGAATTATATTGCTGGTTACAATATCCACATTAAGCTTCAAATGAACCTTAGCAATGGAAATCTTGTCTCTGGGCATGCCACGTCCCTTCTTACAACAAAATTCTTGTCATTGTCACTATGGAGTATCTTTTTAGACAGTGTTCTGTTGTTGAGTTGTTACTAAACAAAACAACATTCTAGCTCTTCCTTAATTTAGTACACTTTAGTATTATTTTTGCAGACAAAGTTTGTCCCAGCTTGAGTCCAAATTAGCTGTTACTCCCTCATTGAAAGCCCTTATGGTTTTTAGGTGTAGTATGGCATACAGAGTTGGAATGTGTTAACTACCTCACAGATGTGTCTTATATTATACTCTATAGTTTAAGGTTTCTTTTATTTTCTGAGACTTACATGGACCATTTCCTTTTGTCAACATAGTGAAGACAGGCATGATATGTGTTTCCAAAAGAATTTGACAGATTTCAGAAGAGAAAACAACCTTTAAACCTGTATTTTAAATAAGATCTTTTTCAAAACAAGTAAATTTATTTATTGTCAGGAATGAGTCATATTCTGTTTTATAGCTGGACCTTCATTTGGGTTCTCAAAGTTGACACAACTCATGAATTTCTTTTCACCACTTCAGTTTAAACTTTACCATGAACTATAAAAAAGTGGTGCAAGATTGTCTGCTGATGCCTTTCTCCCTAAAACAGGAAACTTACAGAAGAGAAGAGCAGGTTTATTTTTCTTGTTGCATCATTGAAATAATACCAACTACACTTATTGAGAGGAAAAATTGCTTTACCATAAGAGGTTAATTAATGGGGGTCTTTCATCAGCCGCTGTTAAATTGGTTTAATTTCCATGGCATTTCTTTCTGCTTCATGGACAACTTTGTGTCAGTAAGGCTGAACTGAGTGGAAGATAGGCCTTTCTGTGCAGTCATAAGTGGGCAACTAAAATAAATTTCCATAACATGAACAGATTGTTGTGTAGGGAATGTTACAGGTTGTTGAGAACCAAATGTCAGCAAAAATAAACAGGTGATGGAGAGTGAGCCTGTTGATAAAGCAGTTTCATCCAAGCTAAAAGTTTATACAGGATCTCTGCTTCAGGAAACATAGAGCGATGGTCTTTCTTTTGTTCATTCTTTTATTCGTTCTTACTTTCTTTCATTCTTTCTGCTTTCTTTTTTTCTTTCTTTCTTTTGTCCTTTCTTCCTTGTTTTTTCTTGAATTTCCGTTGTGTGTAGGAGTGTGATAAAGCCAGGTAACTATTAACCTATTCTGAAAAAAAACCAAACCTTTTTTCTGTTTCTAGTTCAAATTTGATGTTGGCAACCATGCAGTTGGAAAACCCAGAGAGACGTATACCAGAAGGCAGTTTATTTTGGGGATATATCATGTATGGGTTACTGGTTTATTTTGTTTTCTAAAGGCATGGAAGTAATCCAGTTTGAATGCAAAACACTGGGGTTTGTGAAACTGTTAGAACTGCAAGCTCAGGGTTGGTTATAAAATGTTTTCTTTTCATTTTTTTTTCAAATGGCAAAATAAAATTTGGATCTTTTTCACATATATGTTTTCTCACAGACCTGTAATGTAGCATGTTTTACAACAATTTAGTTGCTTAGTCTTGATCTATTAAACATTTTTTGGTAAATGGTTAAAACTGTGGTCAGAGTTGACTCACCTTGAGTAGATTAGTTATCACTTGTGTTAATATTTAATGGTAGAGTACCAGGCTGTACCCTGCTCCTTTCAGAACACTCCTATATTGTTTTGATAGATAATGCATCTCCTGCATTTATACCAGAGATCTGGGATGAAGTGTGCTGTATGACCTCAAAGGTGCAGTGCTTCTGCTGTGTTTATCTCTATGTGAGGGCTGCCATGGATCCTAACAGTGCGAACATTCAGATTCCAAGAGCCTAATTCTGGTCTTACAGTGATTAGCAAAAAAATAGAAACAAATCAGATTTCTTTTAAAAAAATTGAGATCATTCTAGTTAGTTATCTGTATCTCATTGTGAAAAATATCCTGAGCCTTTTGAAGCTCGCCTGAGGTCAAGGGACTGTGGCAGACCTTAGAGTTCATGTTTCCTGTTTTTACTGTCTGTCCCTTAAGTTGTCTTTTCTACCATCTCCTGTCACCAATGCCAGACATCAATTGCACCCCTGAGGTGTGCTGCCTTCTGCTGCCACCTTCCTCTAGCCATGACTCTGCCTCCTCAGCTGTCTCCTGGTAATCCCCTGTGTCCCCATGCACAGCACCATCACCTCTGCAAGTGAGACACTCTGCCACAAGGAATACTGCAGCAGGTGTCTCTGTGCTGCAGAAACAGGGATCTGAAAAGACATCACGACACTATACAGGTTCATCCTCTCTGGCACTTAGTAAAGCCTCTCCAATTTCTTCCCTTGCTCCCTTTGTTGTGTTTTTGGTACTTCACCAAGAGGACAGAAAGTGCATTTTTGGTAGTGAGGAGTGCCTTGGCTGTCCCAGAGTGCAGGGCTCCTGTCAGTGGCCCAGGCAGCAGAGCTGGGCCTCCCTGTGGTACAGCCAGTGTGTCCACCTGAGCTTCCAGCAGCACCCAGAGGAACAGGCACGGCACTGGCTCCTTGGTCACTGTGCCCTTTGCAGATGGGCTGATCTGGCTGAACACAAGTAGTTTGTTCACTGATTTGCAATTTCCACCACTGGGCTAGTTTTCATGCTCATTAGTTCTCTGATCCAGTCCAAGTAGGACCACAGGAATGCTAGGACCAATATCAGGGAATGAGTGTGAACAGGATCTCAGAAGAACACAGGGAGTTTGCAGTTGAGGGCTGGGTTATATCCAGCTGTTATTGACAAGAGAAGTCCCTGGTTAGATTAAGTGCAAATAGTTTGATTAAACTCTTTTTGGGGTGTCTCTCTGTTTCAGTTTTCCCTCTTCGACTTCTAGCAGTCTGGGATGATTTTAGGACTCCAGAATGAAATTACATATGTGGTACTAAGGATCTGTTTAAATAGAGTTTCTTTTCAAGTTCAACGTGTAGGGTGTTGCCGTACGTTTGTCAACTTTTTGGTAGCCAATTCTCACACCATTTAGAGGAGCTGGACATAACACTGCCTTTCTGGATTGGGGACTAACTTCTTTTTTTTTTTTTTTTTTTTTTTTTTTTAATGGTGAATAAGTTTCAAAACCTTAGTGTTGTATTGCACTAAAGTAGATAGTCCATGTTGTTAGGTTGCACTGGGTGTCCCTGTTCACAGAAAATGTTCGTAAGACTTACCTTCCCAAAAACCCTTGCACCTTTAAACCCAACACCACCTATGTCCACCTCTCCTGGGGTCTGTCCCCATTGGCCAGCAGACCCTCTCCCCTCCTCCCTCCTTCACCGAGGGCATAAAACCTGGCTTCACCGGTGATAAGAGCTCTTGGATTCCTGGGACCACATGGTATAAGTTCTGCATTAAACAGCAGGACTGTTCCTGAGGAACTGAGAGCGCCTTTTGTCTTTATCTTCGTCCTCGCTCCGGTTTCCCCCCGAGGTTTATTTGCTAGCCAGGTTTGGACCCTCGTGGGAGTGAGAACCGGGGCACCTTAGTATACCTTACAGCCTGGTTGTAGCAAAGTAGGTTCTATTAGATCATCACCAGTATTTGTCATAGTACCACTCCAGGTTGCACTTAAGTGCCTTGTCAGGATTCTCCTTGGCTGCTCTGATGGTTGTTACTGTATGATCTTATGCAAGGGCTTCAGCTGTTGTCACACCCCAGCCCTTTTTGAGTAAAGTTATTGTATACTCTTGAAATACACGTATCAATACTAGCTCAAAACTACCTGACTTGCTACATGAATTGTCATCTTAATACAATGAGGTCTTTATTCCCAGCTTAATCTTTGTATTTTTCTGGTTTTACTGACTTATCAGTCTCTAATTGCAATGTAGAGCTTATCCTGTGAATTTGACAACAGGTTTGAAATGTGCTAAGCCCTTTTATACGTTCTTTTGCATGGGATAAAATTGCCATTTCTCTAGCATTGAAGAGCAGGAGAAGCTCTGGCTGTTGAATAGCTGTTTCAGACCCACATTTATGCTCACAGGTAGAATCAGTTTCTCCCAGACACGGCAGAGATGTGCTTTGATTTGTCAAAACTCTTGGCTTTTAATAACATACTTTTCTTAGTTTTTGTCTGTCTTTAAATGAAAGTCACTGAGGGGCATGGGTTTTTCTATTTCTGGTTTCTGTGTAGGCAACAGAGTAAGTGACCTAAATTTCAAGCTGCTGAAAATCACAATGCACAAGTTGAAATCCCCTTGAGGTTTGTTGTGTAAACTGCAACCAACTTTCAGCATGAGCAACAATTTAGCATGAATATACAACTTGTACATTTTTCCAGGCGACACATGTAGCCCTCATGAAGAGATCTTCCTCTGCAATGAGTGGTTGTTAGTAACTTCTTGGTGCTTAGCCTGGCTCTGTGTTCCTTCACTGTTTCTGTGCAGTCCCTGTGCTGTGCTGCTCACACAGGAGCATTCTGTTTCTTCTCTGAAAACAATGCCCTTCTTGCCTGATGCTCTTTGGGACAAGCTCGGGTGGTGACTTTCTGTCTGAAGCTTTGACTTGACAGATGGCAGATGTATCTGCTCCGCCTTCTCCCTTGTGGACGCTGTGGAAATCACTGAGGAATTCCCATGCCTGTTCAGCCATGTTATGCTGTAAGCAGTCACTAAGAATGCACTGTGCTTTTTAGATTTAAATGATAAGAAATCTGCTGCCGGTCTTGATGGCGTGTACTGAGTGGTTATTTTCCTTTTGTTCCACTTGAAAACAAGAGATCTTCTTAATAGTGCTGGTGGACCATAGAAATGATACCTCCTTAGTGGTGGTGTATTAGATCATGTCTGTAATGATGTGGAAACAGCTGTTCTCAGAACTTTGGTTACTCTTTAAAAAGTAACAAATATGGGAGTTTTAAGACAAAGGCTTTTTAAAAAGTTATCTCTGTTTTCTTGACTGTTAAAATCATTACCTGATAACAAGCATTTCTGTTAAATGTGTAGCAGGTGTTACAATGTAGTAAGAATATTAGGAAAAAAACCACAAAAAGTACAGACCAATATGTTTAGTTCTACATAATATTCTAGGGCATTTGATACACAGAGAGTTTGTTCCCAAGTTATTTTTCAGTTGGAATGCTTCTACCCAAAAGGTGTAAATACAATTGAATGTCTAGGAATGCCTTATAAGTACTATACTTAGAAAAGCAGATTTGCATTTTTAATTTTATTAGATATTTATTAATGATTATATATTTCAGTTTTGCCTACTTATACTTCCTAATATTCCTCATACTTCTGAAAACCTGTGCAGTTCTGTTTTATAGTGAGGCTATATAATGATAGTTGGGTTGCAAAATGTGTAGGAAAAGGGAAGGCTTTTATTAGAAGTTATGAGTTGCATTTCCCAGCAGGCAGGTCAGCATACTCTGCACACCCCCCTCTTAGATGCCGTACCCTGTAACACCAAAGGTGAGCATTCCATCTAATCCAGGGTTCAGAGGAAAAAGTTCTTAGTCATTAGTTCAGTGGCACACCCATTGCCTATTAAGTGGTATTTTTAGAAAAAGCAGATGTCCACAGCATGGCTCACAGAGACTATTTTGAAATACCTGGCTACATCCCCACCCATGCTTATAGCCTTTACTTGAGGAAGCTTTCTAATTACATCCATGGGAGTTGTGTCCAAGTTGAGCCACAGAGGACAGACTCTTAAACATAATGGGCTACCTGTTGGGCAAGTGAGTTGACTATTTTCAAGGAGAGAACATTCATGTGCTGAGCAGTACTAAAACCAAAACATCCAGGTAGATAGCATCTTGGAAAGCAGACATAAAACTTCACAAGATCTTTGTAGACTTAGCAAGATAATTTGGTTAGCTTGAGGTCAAGATGATGCATGCTGGACGAGGAATGGAAGTGCTTGATCTGTCTTAACATGGTTTATAGTGACACCTGCATAGGCACCTTGGAACTGACACTAATTTCTGGTAGGTGTGAGGATACCTGTGCCAGAGCCTTGCAGCAGGGAGAGGGAATTCTTTCCACTGGGATGGATTTAGCTGGCTGCTTGAGTATGTTGTTGGCCAGGAGGAGTGGGTCACACCTTGATCCTGTCAAAAAAAATGAGGTAGATTTTGGAGACTGGGGCAAATCAGTGTGTGCAGAGGCACATCTTAGAAGCGGAGCAAATTTCACTGCTTTTGGAGTACAGATGTAGAAAAAGTTGGGGTGCCCAATTCTTGACAACAGATCATTAAAATGCCTCCTCAACATGAGGAAAGACACAGGCCTTCCTCAGCTGAGAACTTACTATAAACCACACCTTTTTGTTAAACGCCTTATCAGTAGGCAGGTCACGTTGGCTGTGCTGCCTTCTTACATGCCATCTCAAGTAGCAAAAGGTTTTGAGAGGCACCCAGTACAGCAAAGCAGCAGCAGCACAGTGATTACTTATGCAGAGGTTGAAATTTCCACGTGTGTAAGTACCAGGCTGTGTTAGTCTGGGTTTGTGTACTTTAGATAGATGTGTTTACTTTAATTTATTGGCAGGATTTTGTTTGAACCTAACCAATTATTAGTTATAAAGTTGAAATATCTTATGGATATAGGCATTATATAGCTATGAGAGGACTTTGGCTCCATATAGCTATTAGAAGACCTTGGCTCCATGTAGTATTTTGTCATTCGTATGATAACACCTATCATTTCCGAATGTCTGTCTAAACCTTGGTGTGTCTCAATTGTTTCAGATTATCACAGAAGTATGGAATCAGTTTATTAAAGCCCCCTGGGAACATTGAGTCCAACGATTCCCTCAGCACGGCCAAGACCACCATAACCCTTGTACCCAAGTGCCACATCTACACAGCTTTTAAATCCCTCTGGGGGTGGGGACTCCACCACAGGGCTGGACAAACCTTTTGGTTAAGATATTTTTCCAAATATCTCATCTAAACCTCCCTTGGCGCAACTTGATCGCTTCCTTATGGCTTATGCTACCAATTTAGAATTGCTCTCCTTAAATTTCTCCAGTGCTAGTATGAAGCACCTAGCCTAATAGAGTTCTTTGCTTTAAGAAAGTGAGTATGGATTAGGATCCTATTTTTGTCATTTGCCTGTATGAATATATCCTCTGGTTCCAGTAGGACAGTTCACAATACAGGGGGAAGTTTTGTCTTACAGGTATACAGTAGTTAGTTTTTAACTGGGACAGAACTTCTGTGGGTGCTGTTTTATTTTCTGCATTTCAAGCAGTAGAAATCTAGCTCCAAAAATGTATTGCCATTAGAACTAAGATGAATTACTTTGCTGGGGTGGATCCTTGAGCTAATGCCTTGAGGCCTGGTCTCTACTCAAATGCAACTGCATGGGCTTTGGAACAGGACTGGTTCCAGATAGCTAAGAACTTAGACCACAAGTGAAAAAGTACTTACCAATAAAACACGATCTAGTGTCTGTGAAGATTATTTGAGAAGATGATCAGAGTCCAAACTATACTACTCTTATACAGCAGGATAGTTAATTTCCAAATTTTTAAAAACATGCATTTTCTGTTTATGTTAAGCTCTGCCTGACTAAAGGAACTCTTTTTTGTTTCACACAGAGCCTTCTTAGTGCAAAAGGAGAACAGGAGTGGAGTTCCAGCCTCTTCTGCCTGTTTTCTCCTTCTGTAGAGCAGATGTGAGATTCCAGGAGAGGGCAGACTGTCAAATGTGTCTTGACTGAGTACAGGAGCTGAGGTTGTTGCACACCTTCACCAGCCTCAGCAGGTCACCCTTTTGTCTGTTGTTCCCAGTCTAATTCAGCCTTGTGCCACAGTTCCATGCAAAATTATGCAAATACAGTGTTGATGAAGTTACTCTTGTGGTGCTG
>VZUA01007851.1:0-20774 GCA_013401035.1 Horornis vulcanius
CTGGCCTTTTTGTCTGCCTTTGCTTGCACTGAAAAGGGAAACTATTGCTTTCTTTGTGCTGGTGGTAGTGGGGTTGTCAGGATCTTCGGGCATATAAATTTATCTTAACAATAGAGGAAGCCTTGTAGGGTGTGTGTGCCCTTCAATCACCGGGAGTTCAGTGGAGTGTAAACATACACAGTATATTTAAGCTAGCATTAAGTTTGTTAGCTGAAGTCACAATAACACACCACCAAAGGCTGAAGGGACCTTGTGTGGTTTGCTCAATCCACCTTAAAAGCTGAGTGACTTTGCTGTTTACCCTGTCCTGGTCTGCCAGCAGTCCCCAAGCTGGTTAGTCACCAGTGCTGACAGAGAGTCTGTGAGAAACAAACTTTTTACTGCAGTCAGAGTAAGATGATCTAGAGAAGCTTGCAGTGGGAAGCTAATGATACGGATTTCTTTCAGTTCTTGTAAGTTTTTACTCAAAGAGTTGTGTTTCTTCTGTTTTTAATTGGGTTACTGATGGGTTTTTTTGTGGATTCTGTTTTTCTTGCTAATGGATTGTTGGCCATAGTAGTGAGGCAGTTAGAAAAGAGTGAGCATTAATTGAGATGGAGCTGTGAACTACTTTCTGAATGTGGAAGCATGAAAAAAGACTAGCACCAAAAGTGCCAGGAAGATTTGTATATGGTCTTTGGACTACAGTCTGGAACAGAAGATTGTGTGCCCTTGGGGTGATAATTTGCTGTTTGCAGGGAAAAATGCACACAAGCTGTCTATGATTAAACATTTAGGGAGAGCAGTCTCAGAGTGCTTTAATTCACTGTTTCTTGTAAACCTCATGAATCCACTCTGTTTGCATTCTCATACGAATCTGGAATTTCGAGTTAATTATATTATACCTTTTCTTTTGATCTACTTCATAGCCTGTGCCTTTTAAATATTTTATTGTTAATGTCTGAAGGGTGTTCCTTGCTCCACCCCAGCTGCACAGGCTGTGCTGGTGCTGAGCTGTGGTTGCCCCATCCAGGATGGCTGAGCCCAGTAGGGGTGAGGGCACATGGACTGTGCAGCAACCACAGGATCTGCCTCTTGTTTCCAAATCCTGGCCTTGAGGGAACTTGCAAGGATTTTTCAGCGCTAAAAAGTGGCAAACTGGGGGTATTTCACGTTGGATGTAGGTAGTTTTCCAGTTCCTGAAACAGAGGAAACTGACAGAGAAATTCACTGTGGTCAACTGGAGTGAGGCTGGCTGTGAGTGGTTCTTCTGTGTTTGTTGGTTTTAACTCTTTTGTTTGTTTGTTTTTTAAATGCTACACAAGTTAACTATTGTCAGTGTTGTTTGTTTCCCTTACTCCTTTATTTTGCATGTGCAGCTTTGGATATAAAAGCCTACCTGTTCTCCTTCACCTGATTTTTCCTGTCCAGGTTGTCGTCACCTGCCAGCTTCTCTGTGAGCCTTGCAGAGGGGTTTCCTGCTGTCCCAGCAGTAGAAAACCCAGAGGTTGCCACTGTGCTCACCCCCAGGTGGCAGCTGGTTGGCAGAAGAGGGGTTAAATCAGTGCAGCTGCACCCCTGTTTTAACTCCTGTGTGTTCAGTCATGGAGCAGTTCCTCCTGCAGTAGCAGCTCTGCTGACTTCCCTGGGGTTTGGTCCTGAGCTGATAACATAATGTTGGTAGCAAATGAAAGTATTAAAACACGTGGGATTGTGCTCACAGCCAGGATCAGTGATAGCAGGACTGGGCTTTTCCTACCCAAAGGAAGGGCCTCAGTGATGTTTGTTCTTTCATGTCATTGCCTTATCTGTCATCAGCAATTCACCTGTGTGCGGAGCAGATCATTGCCCATATCAGTTAGATAATCTTATTAAAGTCTCTGCTTTTTTGGCATTTTCTGCAGAAGCACTGCACCACTGCATTTCAGTGTGTCTGGATACAATTCTCTAATGCACACACGTGATGTCTTTGTGATGTCTGCTGAGTGCCTCTGCAAAGTGGAAATGTTACATACTCCTGAGTGCCATGGTATTATTCCATGGTATTATTATTATTGCAGTAAGGTGCCATCATAATGATTTTTTCCCCAAAATATTCAGTTATTGACTAAATTTGCTTTTGTTTCCATGTATTTCCACATCAGGGGTGTCACATAATGCAGATGGTGTGCACTTTGACAGGGAAAAATAATGGTGAAAAATAATGGTGCATATATGATGGGGGTCAGCTTGTGCTAAATGGCTTCCAGATGGCAGGGCAGAGTAAGAGATCAGGTTGTCCCTCCATCTGTCCAGTCAGGAAACTCTATCTTTGTTTTGCTTCTTGAGGGTGACTGACTGCCTCTCTCCTGCTGATAACGTATTGATCAGGGACAACATGCTATCATCTGCTCAGTAAGATTTCATTTACTCTATTTGCAGAGAAGTGCCATGAAAAGAATTAGGTAAAAAGGTCACTGGCAGTTCTGCCAAGCATTTTTGTTTAGCAATGAAAGGCCAAGTCCACTCTGATTTGCCAGTACATGTTGCACTAGGAGAAGTTTTGGACAGGCACAGCTTTCTCTTTGCTCTGCAGGTGCAGAGCTCTGCAACAGGACTTCTGTGTTGTATGAGGAATGTTTGGGTTGGAAAGGTAGAGAAGGCAAATAAGAGCCCTGTCTGTACAAGACCACAGCTTAGCTGGGCTGCAGGTTAGAGGTGTGAAACACTTCTGAGCAGTGTCTGTCTGTTCCCTACAAATTCCCTCCTGGCTTTTGGGGGAAAAAAAAAACCCCAAACCTGCAAATGCCCAGGAAAAAATGACACCTCAGAAAGCACTTGCTGCATGTGTTTAGGGCTGTACTTCTTAGTGTTGGCAGCACAAGCAGGCAGGAGAACCCACGTTTGTCTGTGCACGCATAGTCAGAAAATTATACTTCAATGATACTTAAAGATGTTTGTTTTCTAATCAGCTTGACTCCACAGGATAAATGCTGGTCAGTGTATAGTTTATTGTGCACAGAGAAGACTTGGGCCTTTTGGTAGTGTTCTTCGTGCAACCATTAAAATATTACTAATTGAGAAAAAAGTTTAATGGAAAATTTTGTTTTAATAAGAGTTGTGGAGAGGTTTTAATGTAGCCACTTCATGTCTGAGGTGACAAAAGTACCCTGAGTTGACACGTAGACCCAGTTGATGCAGTGCTAGGCTGGAGAGTTTGGAATGGACAGAAATTCTATTTTGGACAGGGTTGCTGTTCTGTGCTGCCCTGCCCCAATTTGTGCAGTCTGTCAGAGCAGGAGGAGTGGACACAAGGCTTTGTAAAAGATGGGAAGCAGAGCTTTCCTAGAAATCCTTGTGTGTTGATGGCAAGCTTTGCTTTAGTGTTGGGAATGACACTCATTAGTCAAAGTATCTCTGAAAATTGTTCCATTTGATGGAAGCTGAAGGGCTGCACACGGTGATCATTTGGGNTTGATGGCAAGCTTTGCTTTAGTGTTGGGAATGACACTCATTAATCAAAGTATCTCTGAAAATTGTTCCATTTGATGGAAGCTGAAGGGCTGCACACGGTGATCATTTGGGCCTGTGTGAAGAGTGCAGGTGAAACAGGTGCTACTGTAAGTCTGGGACAGCTCTGTGTGTCTATAGCACCAGGGCCATAGTCTGTGCCTTTGGTGCTCTTGTTTGGCTGGGCCCTCTTGTGAATTGTTTGGGTTTTGCAACTCTTTGTTTGCTCTCCAAACAGATGTTCAGCATTCACTTATTTTTAGCAGCTCACTTTTTTCTGCTTTAAAAAATCTTACTTTCACTGCTCTCCGTGTGCCCCTATATAGTCACAGCGCCTTATAGAGGGGATGCTGTTACTATATTAGTACAGAGACATTTTTAGCCAAGGACAAAGGCCTTTGCATGAAAAAGGAAACAGCCTGCTTTTTAATCATTATTTATTTATTTGTATTAACTTGATGGGGCTGAAAATTTTGGGTGTCTGTGTCAGCATCAGTTCCTGCAGTTTGGACAAAGAGGAGGAAGGCAGAGATGATTTCTTAGAAGTAGCTGGGTGTTTGTCCCATATGGGACAAGCTGATCAAGGTAAACTACAAAGAGTATGTGAGTGGACAAGCACTTTGGGAAGTGGCTGTTCTCGTGCTCCTGTGTGTTGTGAATAAAGTTAGAGATGTGATTTAGGCTTGTGCCCTGTTTGTGTTCCAAAGAAGGGAACAGCCTGTCCCTTACTAACTCTTCATCAATAACACAGTTTAATCTGCTGCCTACAGTTCCAGTGTAATTACTGGGGGAAGAGGAGAGAAAATTTTAAAAGGAATGACTAAGGAAGCTGTTTATATTTAGTTCAGGAAACGTGTAAGAAGCTTCTCAGCCACGTCCTGTTTCCATCAACATTTCCATCAGCGTTTGTGTCTATCTCTGGCAGCAGCAGGAGCAGAGGCTGTTGTGTGTGCCTGCCACCTCAGGACATTTGTGTCCCTCTGGTGTGTCTGAGGTGCCCTGGAAGGGACAAGACCTTGAACTGCTCCTGCTTTTGAGACATGGAGTCATTGGTTGTTCAGTTCCTTTTCTGTCAGTGCTTTAGTGAGTGTGGCTGAGGGCAGGGGGAGTTGTGTGGTTACTGCCCTGCTCCTGAGCTTTGCTGAGCAGAGGGGCTTGACATTCATGTAAAGGGTTCTGGGATTACTGTGTTTAGCTTTACAGCCTAGGGAGAGCTTTTTAAAGTAAGAGAATGTTTTAGTCCTAGATTTTAGGGTGTTTTTTTTCTAAAACACAAATTGCATAATCAAATGTTCATATTGTACAGTGAGGAGAAAGGGCTGTGTGATAACAGCAAAGGAGTCATTAGTGATTTGTTTATTACACTGATTTCATATACAGTTAAATTCTTCTGGCATTTAATGTTATGGTCCATAAGAGCTGTCAAGAGTTTGCAATATTACTGATTATGTGGTCAACTGAGAAGTGAAATAATGTTTGTAGGAAGAAGTAATTTGTGGGAGATGGGAGAGACAGGGAATTTGGGAGGGGTGATGTCCTCCTTATAGCGCCTTGTAGATGTAACCAAAGTTCATCCTGTAAAGGAGATTTCATTAAAGCTTCATGGGCATTTCTGAAATTTGTCAGCTTATTTTTAATAATTGTTTTGCAGCACTTCCAAGCCTGATAGCTGCAAAGGAGTTGACAACCACCTTTCTGAGGATGTACCTTTGGCTGTGGCCCCTGGGGATGTAGAGCTGCCTGCTCAAGAAACCAAAGGTTTCACAAGGGAAAAAAAAAGGTATTGTCTGATTTCAATTGTTCCAAGGCTTTTCCACGTCTTTGCATCTTTTGCTTAAGAAATGTTACTAGTGTGAAAGAGGCTGATTAAGTTTGACAGGTGTTTTGTCTAAGTTATATGAACACTTTGCTGCTAGATTTTGAATCCAAATGTTAGATTTATCAAGACCTGGCTAATCCAGCATTTGCTCCAAAATACCAGAAGAGGGAGCTTAGGCTACACTGGTTATTACTATGCTGATCTTTCCTTCTATTTATAAACTATTAATTTTTAGGGTTTTTTTTTCCCCAATATTTTCCTTTCTTGAAGTTAAAGTTTGTTGTTTTGTTTTGTTTTGTTTCTGGGTGTGAAACTGTGCAATATCAGGTCCTATTTAAGAGGACTGTTCTGTTCATTCCCCTTCAGCTGTTGCCAGCAGCTTCCCCACCCCACAGCTGATTTGCATTGTCACTGTCAGTAGTGAAGGAAGAAGCTTTTCAGCTTGGTTTCACTCTTGCCAAATAAATGTTACCTTGATTTCAGAATTAAATGTTTCACTGCCTCAGATTTACCACTGATTGTTGCTGCAGTGTTTGATAGGTGGTCAAGCACATTTTTTGCTTTGGGAACCCCTAAACTGAGACTCATAGAATGATTTAGGTTGGAAGGAACCTTAAAGATCATGTCCCAACCATCCCATCTCAAATATAGTGGAGACATGTGCTTGGATATTCCTGTCAGAGCTTCAGCTGGTGCCTGTCTGAGGGTGATTAACCAGTCTGCTCTTGAGGCTCAGCAATCAAGGCCTGCCCTTATTGTGACATCTATTAATGGAAAAGGTCACAGCACAGCTGAGAATATGAAATGGGCACTCCCTGGAGAGCAGCATTCTCCACCCCACCAATACAGACTGGCAGCTTGTGACAAGTGGGATACAAGACAGGAGACACCACAGGAAATAACAGTTATGCCACTACAGCTCTGTTCAGAAATGTCAAAAGATGCTGCTCTCAGCAGGAGGATACTCTGAATTATGAATTAAAATGTACGCAATAGATGTGCTCTGCTGTGGAACAGTGCAAAAATAGTTATTAGCAAATGCTGCTGAAAAAAACTATCAACTGGAATATCTAGGAAACATTGAATAATTATTTCTTCTAAACTCCTGATTGCTTTGATCAGAAAAATGGTGTCTTCACCTTTAGTGTTTGTGCTGCTGAAGCACAGTTAGGCCAAGTCTTTGTAGTTTTTCTCCATGACACTGCAGTGCACCAGCCTGTGTACCATTGATGCAGAACAGAAGTGCTTTGCACCAGTGTGCAATTTCTGTCATCTGGAGAGGATTTTCAGAATTGAAGGGCAGATACAACGGTTATCCTCTAAAAATGGAGAAAAATGGGCAGGTGAGATTTTAAATTGGAAAATACTCACCCCAAGATGCTGGCTCTTTCCAGAGAATCATCCAAAATGGTTTGAACTTTATGAATGCCCTGAATTTCACATTGTTGGAGAGCTGTAGTTTAGTCAAGTGACTTTACAAATCCAAATTGGAACCACTAAAACATGGGAATTTTCTTTTCCTTTTCACTAGAATTCAGCTCCAAGGACAGGAGAAATAACTTTAGAACTCTACAGGCAAGCAGGGCTGTTGTGCTTACATATTTAGATTGGCTTGTGCCTCTGAAGTTTGCTTTGTTTTGATATTGATGTAGTGTGTTCAATAATGTAAATACCCATGTGTGCATAAGAAACTCTTGGCCTTGGACACTTCCAGAGGTGGGAAGTCCACAGGCTCTTTGGGCAGCATGTTGTATTAGAACTTCTTAATGCAGAATCAAAATCCAGCCTAGGATGTCAGCAGTCCAAATGTGCACTCCCTGCATCCTCATTATGCCTTGAGAATTATGATCCTATCACCCACAGCTTCTTTCTCCAAAGCTGAACTGGTGTGTTTGTATCTTAATGGAAATTAAGATGCACATGGAGGTGAGAATTAGAGTTGTCTGTGGGACAAAAGATCATTCTTGCACCCTCTTGAAAAGCAAAAATACTACTGTCCAAACAGCTGTCTGCTGTTGTGATCAGCTCCTTATGTAAATGCTTTTGAGGCTACCTTGCATTTTTATGTGATCACTGTGTATCAAGTCAAATCAGCCATGGAAAATAACAGCCTGCAAATTGGGTTGTGTTTCACTTTGTCACATTGATGGCAAGTGCCTGGCAAGGTGCTGAACTTGTGCAACTGCTGGGCCACTGTGTGATTTTCTGCCAAATGGATCCTTGAGGCATTGCAGTCTCCTCTATGATTATGATGGTCACATTATGAACTGTGTCACAGACACTTCATAATTTGAGAGAAGTGCTGAAATATTGCTAGAGAGTAGCTGATTCTTTATGGAAGCCCTATGGACAAAGCTGGAAAGTCTCTGAGGAGCTGATCCATCCCTTTGTCCTGAAAGGAAGAGAGATGGATGTGATTTGTTCTGGAGAACAAAAACCAAATGCTGGTTTTGGGCACGTCCTCTCCTGTAGCCTCACTACTTGCTTTGAAAATTGCATCTGTGATGTTCTGTGTGGCTGATGGGAATGGAGAGCTGGGTCCTCCTTGTTGTCAGATACCAGGACAGTTTTCCTTCAAAAGCTAAAGCAGACTGGAGTCTGAACATTTTGAGAGACTTTGAATGGACAGGGAATGCCTGTTGATCTCTGAATCTCTGAAATTAAATACACATTTCTGTCTTAGCTAATTTTCCTGAAATGAGCCTGGAACCAATTGGAAGCACAGCAACAAATCTCTCTGAAAGCAGAAAGTCACAACAGTGTTTACACAAAGCTCTACTTTCTGTGTTGTTGGTTTCCAAAATGTTTCATAATGCTTCCCTGGGAGGAAGCAAAGCTGAATAATTGGTGTCAGGCAGAAAAACAGGATAAGCTTTATGACTTCTGGGTTTTATTTGCTTGATCATGTGTTGAAAACAAGTTTTCTCCTTTTGCCCACCTTCAGAGAGGCTTGGTGTAAAACTAAGGAAATAAAAATCAATGTATTGCCTTAATTTTGGACCAACACTGATAATACTAGACTGAGTTGCTTTCAATGATGTATTCAAAACCAAGAAGGGATTAAATGAGATTCAAAAACTCATGTTTTTTTCCCTTGAGTGAATTTAACCCTTTTGAAAGGAACATGTTACAACATTTAAGTTTACAAGTGCACTGAGCAAGGAGGAGGTGAGAAATACAAGTGAGGGATACAAATGCCTTGATTTCTTTCCACAAGGTGGGAGTTTTCAGAGTTTTTTTGGGTTTGGGGATTTTCTGGAGTGGAAGGGAAATGATTTTTGTGGGGTTTATGTTTGTCATGTGTACGGGATAGCAGTAGTGTGTGTCTGGACTGTCTGGTGCACAAGTGAAGTGATGCTTTTTTTAGGATAGCAGCAGATAGAAGGCATTGAAATGAAGTTGTTTAATTCTTCTAAACCAAATCCAAGGATTTTTGTTGAGGCTTTGTGTCTGATACCATGAAAAGCATTTAACATCTCCTGAAAAACAGCCTAAAAAATAGATACCTTCCACATAACCAACCAGCCTGTAAAAAATGGGCAGGAATGAACCCCAGTGCTGCTCTTCATCCATTTCCACCATTCCAAGTTTTTAAAGGAGATTGTCTCTTGAGTGGTGTGTTTAGTACCAGGCAGGAGGATGCTTTGTGTAGATGCCTTCTTCAATTTATTACTGATACATCAAATTCTGGGGTGTCTGCTGAGTTTCAAGCCCAAAATATTGTGGATTAGGTGCATTTTGTGGTAGCTGGGTGTGGGACTGGTACAGTGGGGTTATCATGATGTGGGGGGACAGTTCTGTGTGTGCTGGACAGGGTGCCCAGAGATACCCATGGTGTGTGCTGCCTGAGACAGCTTCCATCAGCCAGCAGCAATTCAACAAATAGCTGCCAGCAGCTCCATTTTTAACAGGCAAAGCATTAATGGGTGCTTGACACAAGTGGGAAATGTCACCTGTTTTCTAACCACGTGCTGGTGGTTAGAATTTGGGCTCTCTGGGGTGTTCTGCCTGCAGGTTTTTGCTCAAAGAGAGCAATTATTTGTGTGTCTTGTAAAGCTGCTCTCAGTCTGAGACAGTGGACAAAAGGGTGATGGTAGCCCTCTGTTTGCCTGTTATTCCTGTGTATTTTACAGGTTCCCTCAGGCAATTTATGGTAATTTGCTTGCTGCTAGGACAGGTTCAGCAGCATGAAAATGAGTATGTCGTTACACTAATTAAACCATCCACGAGGAGCTTTACAACGGCATTGATCATTCTGCATCCTACAAAAACCATGGCAGTGCATGTTCAGAAGTGACACACCTGGCTTGGGATGCTGTTCCTTGGCATTGTGGCACACACAGTGACAGCTCCTGACACTGCCAGGAGGGTGGAGGACTTCTATGGGATCACATCTTGCCCTAGAGCAGATAATACATGGCTTAAAACTGTTGTCAGGTATATTTTGTATTTCTCAGTAATCGCTGTTATGCTCAAATGTGGCATGTGCTTTTGGGGTAATCTATCTCTAATGCTAAATCTTCTGAAAACAAAAGCCTGAAGAAACCATTGAAACCTACTAGACATACTTCAGACCAATTTTGTGTTAACTCTCATGAAATCAAATTGAATCTCTAAGCTGACTTCTTTAAGGCAGTCATTTGACCACCCATCCTTAGCAGCCACGGCAAAGCATTGCACCAGAGGGGGAATACTGTTCTTGTCTGGTTTCTTCATCCTGCATTTTCATAATCTAATTCTTTACTTGAGCCCTGAGGCCAGGAGGCCTTTGGATTCTGCTTGCTGAAATCTCCTGCAACAAGGTGCTCCTGAGAGCATTATCAGCACTGATCTTGTCAGCCAAGGGCAGGTGCATGAAAGCCCCTAAAAATGTCAGTCCCCTCCTGGCATTAGGCAGCTCCTTTCCTAACAAGCCTGGCTCCAGCTGCCCTGGGGATCTTACACCTCAGGATGTGTTTAGAGACTCACAAGCATGGAAGCAAGATGAGCTCCTGTTGTCTGTGATGGTGTTTTTGCAATTCTGGTGTTTGGAAATGTCAACAGAACTTGGGCATTTGGCTTGTGGGCACGGTCTGCAGAGGCATATTCAGCAGCAAAACTCCCTCCTTTGGTGTGGTGATGTTGTGGTCCCAGTCTGAAGCCCAGGCCAGAAAAATGCTGAATAGGAGTTCAAAGTTTTGTTGGTGATCCAAGGAATTCAGGCCTGGATCTTACAGCAGTGGCATGATAGAGCCTAAAATCCGAAACTGAAGAGTCTGTGCCTTGGCAGGAGGAGAAAGCAAAGGAGCAAATGGGAGAGCAGAGGCTGCAGCAGGTGGGGTGTGAGCTGTGCACGGGGGTTTGGCTGCCCTGACCCCAAACTCGTGTCCCCTCCGTGGGTCTGTGTGGGGCAGAACCCTCCTCCCTTGCTGCATCCCACACAGGCAGGGGGAGGAAGGAGGGAAGCACCCACACCCGGGGCTGTGTCAGCTCCTGCAAGCCTCATCTCCCGCTTGGTGTGGCTCCTGAATTTCCTAGCAGGCTCTGGAACGTGGAATCCTGTGGGGTGTGCAGTTCTCACGTTGCCGATGGTAATTCACTGAAAGCCTGGAGCCCCCCCGGCGTCCCGAGAGCACCGTGCAGGGCCCCTTTTGTTATCTCTGCTCTGGGCTTCCCATGCTGCACATTTCAATAACTAAGGCATCTTGCTTATTCATAACTCTTAATGCCATTAATCTCACTTGCAATTTAGATTAAGCAGTGACCTTAGCAACCAAGCAGTGATCAGTGGGGAGGGGCCACAATTATTTATGTTTTGTCCCCTTTTCCCTTTTTTTTCTTTCTTTTTCACGCACTCTAATGTTTGTTTCTTGTCAGCTTCAGTGCCTGTCGTGGCTGCATCATCGCTGGTCACTCTGGTTTTTTTGGAATTAGCAGATGGGAATTCTGACAGTGTGCTCAGGCTTAAAACTCTGAGACATCCTGTGTTTCCATGAAGAGTGTATCAATGCAAATAAAGCACTCACACTGTGTTAATCTAGATAAGTGGTGGAGCAGACAATGTGTCTATCAAAGTATTTGATCTGTAAGAACAAGTTAAATCTGTGGAGCTTTCCACCTAGGATCTCCTTGTGTTGTTTGGTGGTGTAAAATTTTGTACCACAGTGACATGGATAGGGCTGTATTGTGCCAGGTATGTACAGAGGCAATTGAATAAATTGCTTCTGTTTTCCTTGAAAACTCTATTGAAAAATATCCCACTGATTTAACACTCAGCAATTATTTTTCTGCTCAGATTTCATTTACACTCTCCAGCTGTGAATCACTGCCCCACTCTTAGACCATTAGAAGATAAATGCTGAGAAAAAAAAACTAATCCAAAACCTACAGCTAACAAAAAAAACACCAAACCAACAAACTCATGGTTTCAATCTGAACGTTTATCATTCTCCATGTAGGGCTGAATTTCTGATTTATCTGAACTGGAATGGAATTAGGCTAAGGATAACTGGATTTTAGAAGGATGGCGATGAAATGACTAATTATAGACTGTAATAATATTTTAACTATAGCATGGCCATAAACTGCAGTGCATGTCTATTTATTAGGTACTGCTAATTAGGGTTTCTGCACTTAGCTGTGCCTTGCTGAAGGAGGTAATGACTGCACAAGTGTTAAATGTTGTCCCTGTCCCACAGTGTGAGCTGGAGCATGGAGTGACCTGGCTGGAAAAAAAAACAAACCAAAACATGATGAATGTGGTCTCACAGAGATTCCTTGTGGCACATCTCTGAGTATGACGTGGGATTGGAGTCAACAAGAAAATGGGTAGAACCAAAGGAAGGGTAATAAATGCCTTGTAGTGTTCCAGCAGCAGCTTCAGCTCCTTGAGAAGAAATTTTGAGTGACTCTCCTCTAGGGAAGTGGAAATTATAAGATGCATCCTCACTTGCTCTCTGAGAGAGGGAGATGAGACTAAAGAGCAACTGAGGAGCAAAAGTCTGGCTACAGGAGCAAGAAAGTCAGATTTGCAGAATAAAAACAAAGGAAAAGGAAATAAAGGTGTCCTAGGACTGACAAATGCATGGTGAGCAAAGAAGCACAGAAATATGCACATGTCTAGACTTACATATTTTTGTGCAGCCTGTAGTGAAGAATTGCTTGAATTCTTTAAAAGCCTGCTCTGTGACCCTTAGAAAGATGAACTCCAAACCTGAGTGCCCCACATGGCTGAGAGCAGCCTGCTTGACCTTCCCTGGAACACAAAGATCAGCTCTGGCCCTGGGAGACCTGCATTTCTGGAAGGACTTGGCAGACAGAATCAAATCAGCAGAGGCCAGGGAGGGCTGGTGCTCCTGCAGGGCTGTTAGAGCACGGGGAGTCTCCGGCCTTGGGTGTCCTAAAAGGGCTGTCACCACTGCACTTCAAAAGGTGTCAGTGCTTTTATGTGCTAATGTGCTCTCTAACACAGCCAGCCTCCCCAGGCACGGGTTTGCTTTGCCACTCTGTCCATGCAGAGTCAGATTTTTCAAGCAGTTTGGTCCCTTTAGTCCTTTAGGAAAGGTGTTGCTGTTTTTAGCAGCCTGATATTGTGGAGAGCCTTGCCATGAACTCTTTGATTGCAGGCAGCCTACAAATAAGAGAAGCTTTGGGGTGAAAGCTTCTTCACAAGCTGCTTTCAAGGCTTTGGGGTCCAAAGGCAGTACCATTTATATTTTATATATACATATATATGATAATTGAGGGGAGAATTATGTTTAAACAATAATCTGTTTTTGAAAACATTTCCCCATCTTTTGTTTGTGAGTTTTTTTTGCTGAGTGGTTTGTTTTGGTTTGTTTTTTTTTTGTTTTGGTTTTGGTTTTGGTTTTTTAAGGAAGTACTGTTCCTTGGAGGTGTGGCAGCAGCATTCAGATACCAGAGAAATCCCTTTTTGCTTGGGATGTTTGGTTTTGCTCTGTCTTTGCGTTTTCTTTTATGTGGTGCTTGTCTCTGCACAGTACCTCAATAATGCATTGCAGCTAGGAGGTACAGCTTAATATTCACTCCTCCTTCCCTGGGGAATAGATGTGTGAGGAGTCTTTTCTTTCAGCAGGCTCTTTGATGTTCTCTGTGTGTGTATGTGTGGTCATGTTTATAACTTGTGTAAATGCCTGGCACAATGGACACTAAAGGCAAGAGCAAAGAAACAGAACATAAATTTCAGTATCTCAAGTCTTATCATGGTCCTGCTCAGCATTGTTTTTTGATGGAAGCCAAAAATTTCAAATTGGGTGCAAGTGACCGAAGCTTGAATTTATATATAAACATGAAATGGAATAAGACCAAATATTTAGGAGTCTGTAGAGTGTTTAAAACAACTAATCAGTGGACATCTAGTTTCAATAAAGCATTAATTTAGTAGAGGCCAAAACATGGCTCTTACTTAAATGGGTAAAAGAGGCAGAGAAAATGATTAATATTAAAGGATGGTACTGAATACTTAAATAGGCTTTTCAGCAGTGGGATCACAATAAGTTGTTACATGGCTTTTAATCCCTAGGCTGAAGTGCCTACGGCATCTTGAAATCCTTTGAAGCTACAATGGGATTTTTTTTTTTTCTTTTTGAGCTACATCTGTGTGTTTTTAAGGTTCCAGAGAAGTTCTTACAAAATGCACTCAGAGTGTCAACACAGTTCTTACATTTTTAAAAGCCTGCACTAAATTTAGTGCTAAGTTGATGCTTCTTGGCAGGCCTAAAGGGTGAACTGGGGCCAGGCAGGAGAGGTAGAGCTCCTCTCATCTGAGGTATTTCTACCAGTCAGGATGGGCTGCAGCTTTGTAGTGTGAAGGATTTTATGGCCGAATCAGAAGTAAACCTACATTTTGGCTTCTTGCATGTTGGCCAGAGACATCAGTTTACTATTTGTTATTGCATCCCATAGGCAACAAACTGTCTCCAGTCCAAGGCTCAGTTACAGCACACTTCTTTGTGAAAGGCCATGGCCATCAGGAGTTCATGTTGCTGTAGCTGAGCTGCTTGGATGGTTATTTCTCAAAGAGGAGAGTGAAATCCTATCCTCCTTGTGAGCAGGAGAAGCTCAGAGGCAGTGAGCTGTCCTCTGGTGAATCTCTGAGTTGTGCCACGAGCTGTGCACAAGAACTGGGGTGAGAGGGAGGGGAGAAGGAGGCAATGCCTTGCCTGTGACACCCCTCACCATAACCCAGAGCCCCCTGTAACCCAGACACAAGGTGCAAAATGACCAGGGCCACAGCTGGGCTCCAAAGGCTGCAGCCCTTCATCTTGCAGGTTTGCCAAGACTTGCATTTCTAGTACAATTCAAATGTTTGTTGCATGTAAACTTTTGGGAATGGAAAAAAAACCTCCTGCACTGACTGTGCAGCTCCTGAAAGGACCATGCTGCCTCAGAATAGGATTCAGTCCCAGCCTTCTGTTACTAGGGCTTTGTTTATTTAATAAATGTACATGTCAAACTTGAAGGAGTTGACACAGGCATTTTAAGTGTATCCTTTGCACTTGTTAGGAGTATCCCTGTTTTCCTCACTGCCAGGACAAACAGTGCCTGTGTTCTCCCTCTTGGCTTCCAGGTACCTGGTAGGGCTTTACTTAATTTGGTGTTTGCCTTTCAAGGCATTTTTCTTTTCTCTGAGTCTTCCTTTTGTCTGTAACAAATGAAATCCAGCAGGAAGCTGTTATGATATTCAAAGACTAGGTAGGGCTAGTCACACACACACTGAAGTGAATCTGAGCTGTAACCTCACCCTAACAGCAGCTCTGGATACAGACACATAATTTCAGTCTGTTGGCCAATACCATTGATTTCCCATACTGGATGGAAATCCTGGAGTTATTAACCATTTCAAATCTACTGCCAAAGAATATATAAGGCATTTTCATACACTTTATTCACTTTCTGTGTGTTCCTCACTTGTGAATGGCAAATACAGAAGGTGGGAGCTGCCACCACCTTGGCAAGGGAGGATCAGAGCTGGGCACTGCTGCAGAGTTTGGAGGTCGCTTGTGGCTCAGGCACCCAACCCTGCTCCAGAAGTTCTGGAGCTCAGTCCCTGAGTGAGGCAGTGCTGCTGCTTCTCTGGTGGACTTGGGATGAGTCCTTGAGCAATGAGATGCTAGAAATGAGGGTTTGGCTTTTCTCAGAAGCAAAACAATCCCAAAATTACAACTTGCTTGGAAGCTTGTGGCTGAGCAAAGTGCTGGCTCACAGGCTTTCCCCCATAGTTCAAAAAAAGTAGGGAAAAGAAAAATGTAATTTTTCTTGATACTATTCATAAAACAGAGTTAAATTTTAGGCAGCCTCTAGAAATGAAAAGTTCTTAATCTTTGCTAAACCTCCTGGTTTCCTCTTAACTCAAGAATAAGTTATTGTGGGTGCACGCAGAGAATCAGACCCTTAAACATGTATTCAGCAGTTTTTCTCCTATCAAGCAAGGAGACCCAACTGGATTTCCATTTATGAAAGCAGAGGAAAAAAACCAAAAAAACCAAATCAAAACTGTTGAAAGTATGAGCTTAATAGGGAATCCACTAGAGCATAAAAGCTGTGCTATGATAGGTGCTTGGAAGTCAGTACTGTTTTAATGTTTTTGTTAAACTTATCTGATCCTTTTGACCCCTCCACCCTGTGATGTATCCAGAATTGTTACATAGCTTCAAGCCATTTGTATCCCTAGAGTTTAATTCTTGGTACAGGCAGCAGTGCAACTGATTTTTTTTTTCCTCTTCTTTAATGATGTGAAACACGGCTTGGGTGTGAATCATCTGTTATTTGCCAGCAACAGGGATGTGGAGAGCGATGGTGCTCATCCTTTTCAGCATCTTAGAATTCCCAGTGCCCTGGTACCTCCTCGATGGCAAAAGGAAAAGCTGATTTGTAGGTTTTGGAATGCTGTACTTTGTGGTCTTAAAGATCCTCCCCACTTCCATTAAGCATCATCCAGCAAGGGGGTCTGTGCAGGCGGGAGCAGAATGGTTAAAGTGCCCCAGCGTTGGATGGAGCTGCTCCCACTTTGGCTTGTTTACCTTGGCTGCTCATGATATTCTCCCTACGTTCCTCACGGAAGATTCCATTTCTTTTTTCGCAAGAGGGATGAGCTGGTTTGCGAAACGAAGAGAAAGCAGCCTGTCCTGCTTATTAATCCTGCGTCCCAGCGTCCCGATGTGCACAGCTCGTCAGTGCTGAGGGGGAAATGTATGCGCGGCACCCAGTGCACACGTGCATTTGCATTTCAAATCAGCTGAGTCAACACAATATAATGGTCCTGCCTGTAGGTCCTTAGAGAGCCACAGTAGCTGACAATGTGTGCTTAAAGGGAGGGTCTGCTTTTCTTCGTCTTCTATATTTTTTTTTATTTTTTTTGAGCCAGTTTCCATAGCCAATAGTACCGTTCCAGGCGCCTGCACCGGAGCTGTTTGGACCACTGCTGCTTAGCAGATGATTACACTGTCACGGCGGCCGGGGTTTTGTTCTATTTTATAAACACCGTTCATCTGGACAGAAAAAAAAACAACTAAACCAAAAAACAAACAACCCCAAAACCAAACAGCAACCCACCGCCAAAACTGGCAACAGTTCAGAGAAGAGAAGCTGCCGAAGTGTTCCTGCTTGTGCTGCCACTGATGCGAGCAGCTGTTTCCATCTGCACTGCAGCACCGCAGCCTCCACAGAGCCGGAGCTGCCGGGGCTGCTCGCCGGGGGGATTCCGGAGGAAGCCGGCCTTGCTGTCGCCTAGCCCCGAGCCCAGGGCACGCTGAGGATGGGAGGCTCGCAGTCCCTGCAGCAGGCACAGACAGCTGGCCTGGTCCGGGAGCCGTCTGAGGCCATGTAAGTGCGGGTCCCTTGGCCGTCCCCAAGGCGCTGCGTTCGCGGTGTCTGAGGCCTTTGTTCGGTGCCGGGGCAGAGCCGGGCTCTGGCGGGGTGTGGGTGAGGTTTGTGCCGCTGCCCGGTGCCAGGGCACCTCGGTGGCTGCGTGTGCAGCACTGCCTGCGAGCCATATGTTTTGTCTTTCCGTGTTTCGGGTGCATGATCAATCAAACACAATGACCATTCCCAGCGAACAAAAACCCAGCCCCTTCCCCCTTCCCAAGCCCACCACCACCTCCGTGTTTTCGGTTTAAAATGCACGGCGTGGAGCTCCGCTTCGGTCTGCCTGTTTCAGGGCTTCTCTCCGCTTTTCTCTGCGCGGATACTGTGTTTCAGGTCACATCAACCTTGTCACATCCATCCCTGTCACGGTGTTAAATCCTCTGATGAAGCATAAGCAAAAGCAAGGTGTCCTTAGATCTCTCCTCGCTGAAGGCCGACTCGGAAAGATTGGCTGGGGAGGGAGGAAAAAGCAGACAATTCGTGCTTGTTCAGGGCGAGTTAGCACTTTTCTGGGTGGCTAAATGATACATAAAAGTACAGAAATGTGTATGGGCATGCAGGAATAGCAGCATCATTTCCCACTTGTAAATAGGATTTTGTAGTTTATTGG
Organism: Horornis vulcanius; assembly: GCA_013401035.1. Taxonomy (NCBI): domain Eukaryota; kingdom Metazoa; phylum Chordata; class Aves; order Passeriformes; family Scotocercidae; genus Horornis; species Horornis vulcanius. The sequence goes on from VZUA01007851.1 coordinate 17,763, forward strand.
TAGAGGATTTATCAGTTTGTTTAGCCAACAGTCTTTTCTCCTTAACCCTCCACCCCAGGCTAGGAAGCTGGAATGCCAGAGCGTGGACCTTACCTCTGAATGGATTTTAGAAGGACTGCTTGTCTCCTTTTGTCATTACAGTTATAGAAATCATATTTATCTTAACATGTCTGACTACAGCATTCATTACTGAATATGTATTTTGTTAAGTTTTAGGTATTTATCCATTAGGGCTAGTCTACAAACTAATGTCATATATAGGTGTCTTATTTTTTCTTTTTTGTAATGTAATGTGTGCTTGTTAAGATAGCTCTGATTATGGTTGAGGCGTCATTGTGTGTTTGAGATAAGTGCCTCAGAGCCATTGGGGAATGATAGAGCAGTAACTGATAGTTTTGCCTCTGTAATAGGCCTTACAAGTAGGTATCTGCTCCTTATTGTCATATTCCAGTGTATCAGCAGATAGCTTTGCTTGACAGTGTCTTGTTATATTTATAAGATACAGGCCTAGCAGCATTTCTGCATCCTTTGTTCTTTTGATGTGTAGCTTCAGCAATTAATATTTTTCCCCTATAGTTCTGACATTCCTATAAAAAGCATCTCTTTTAATAGTATGGTGGAATAAATGGATGCCTCATTGTCTCTAAAGCACTGTAAATTACATTTTTGTCTGCACACACTGCTGTTGATTTTAACAGTGGTCCAAGGACCAGGCAATAAAAGATATGCTGCTAAAACAGGGTTCAGGATTTTCATCTCTAATTTTCACAGCCCTTTAAGAATGCATTCTGTTGGATGAACGTATTGTTCAAGGTATATAAGTATATATTTATACATTTGGGGGGCACTTGAGAAAATTATACTGTCATCTCTCTCTGTGACTCCTTTTATGTATAAACATACACACTTTTTGCATTAAGTCATTCTTGTGGGGTTTCAAGATGATCTTTTAAGGCCTGACATAATCAACAGATACACTTTTAGCACAGACATCATTCAGTAACTGTTGATGTCCTTGGAATGAGTTTGTGGAAAGTATTCCTAATCTTGTATTAAATAAATCACCGAGAGATTGTGCTGCTTTCTTCAACTAAATGCTCTTCAAAATGAGATAAGAATGGCGGTATTTCTTCATCCTTGAGAAAACATGGGCCAGTTTCACGAAACAAGAACATCCTTGTAGGATGTCATGGCATCAGTTCTGGTGTGAGGTCTTGACTTTATACCCTTAACACTGTAACTTTTACCAATGCTTTTAAAATGAGGTTGCATTTGACTAGCTTTGCACACATAAGCAAATTCCTTAATGGCAGTGATGGCTCAGAGGCAGAAACATCTGGCCTTGTCCCAGGCAGGCTGGGCAGCTGCCCACGCAGTTCCAGCACCCTTGAAGTCATCATTTCTGCCATCAGCAGAGGCTGATTGCCCTAAGGAGAGCTGCTCCACAAAGGGAGAACAGGGTTGGATTTGGCTGCCCTGAGTTCATTAGAGTAGGGGGCTGTCAGTCAGGAATCATTACTGGAGTAGAATACTGTCAAAAAAACTACAGAGGCAAACAAATTCCTTAAATAGCTGCTGCTTTAGGAGTTCCTCCAAAGTATCCTATGGTGGACTTCTTGATTAAACACTAGGGAAAGTTGTAGAAATAAATTGGTGTTAGAATCCATGCTGAAAAGGGGTCTAGGTTAAGATTTTGGAGTATATCTGTGATTAAATATGCCCTTTTTGCGTGTGTATGCCAAATTCCCAATTTTAATGTAAATTTGTTTCAGCCAAGATAAAAGTATTTGCAATAAACCCACTATTGGTACTGACAGCCCGGGGTGTTCTGTTGCTCATTGTGGATTGTTAGCACTCACTGGCAGCAGACAATTGCCCTTTCATTTAAAGAAAAAAGAAAAGTCAATTTGGAATGATAAAAAAGGGAAAGCCCAAGGGAAGCCCCTGACAATAAAAGTTAACTGCAGATGAAAGTGGGGTGGTTCAGACCTCGCTGCTGCTGCTGACGTTATGAGCGCTGTCATGTGCTTTGCAAATCGCAGCAGGCACCCTGGTGGTCACAGATTGAGCTCAATCAGGGGCACGTTTCCATCAGATAATAGCAGTGGGCTCTGCTGAAATAAAAGCCAGTGGCAGTGAGATGATGTTCAGTGTGTATGGATTTGTTTGGTGCTCACACACATCTGGTGACGGTGTCCTTGTGTGTGCTGAGATGCCACTGCTGCTCTGCTCAGGGTGTGAGCAGAAATCAGCTTGCCAAGTGCTACCACCTTCATCTTTAGTGCTTTTATTTGTAAAAGCAGTATATTTCTATCTCTTGGTGATGTTTTTTAAGTGTTAACAAACTGGAAACGTTGCTAGGGTTTTATATGCTGGGAGCTCTTAGACACTTGTCATCCCTGAATTGTGTTGTTGTTTTTTTAAAGGGGAAAGGGTTTCTTTCTCCTGAGCACAAACCACACCTTGCTCTTCTGGTTGCATTATGGTTGCTGTCCTTGCAGCAACTGGGCAGGATTTACATTCAGTGCCCATTTCTTGATCAGCCAAAGGGCTGCTGATGTGTTATTTCCTCCCATCAGGAGCTCTTCGTGCTGCGTCTCTAACGTTTGCATCCCTTGCCAATCCAAGAGGAAAATGAATGGAGCCTGAGCCAGCTCCCACTGAAGTTGATAGTGAAATGCCCACTGACTTCAGTGGGAGCTGGAGCAGGCTCCAGGAAAGAAATTGAATGTCACTGATCATTGGTAGCAGGCCAAGACGTTGGTGTCCCAGTGGGTTGTTTTTCAGTATTTCTTCTGCTGCGTGGTCTTTTGTTTGTTGGTTACTGGAGAGACTCAGAAACACTTAAACTGGATAGTCTCAGCCTTCTCCACAGGAGATGTGAGCAGTTTTCTTTGTGTAAGGGTCTACATACACATGTATTTATAAAACTCTATAAGTGTAAAAAACCCAGCCCTTTCTTGTCACCACATTTTTTTATTTTTCTGTCTCCCAAACCTGGAAGAATCCATT
>VZUA01007851.1:30965-61600 GCA_013401035.1 Horornis vulcanius
GCTGTACCTCAGGAAAAGACTGTAGGAGTTAAAACTGGTCGGGGAGGGATTGCTCATCTTGTGAGTCCTCAGTTTCTCTGTACACCTCCAGATGTTGCTCACACTGCAGTTAGAGGGCAATCTGCAAGCACCAGCTCTCCAGTGAACCTGAGCACTCCTTGCTTTCATTGCATTACCCTCTGAGCACTCTTGGGTGGCAGTGGAGCACAGTTTGGTTTTGCTGTTGTTGTGTGTGTGTTGTAAGATTGCCTGGTTTATTTCCTCCCAATATGTCCTATTTCGAAATACACCATGAGAATGAAGTTGTTATGTCAATATAATATAGGAACAAAATAACTGGTGAACAGAGTGTTTTGGGTAGCAGAGAGAAGGCTGAGTTTATGGAGTGCTGGCAGGGCATCAGTGATACTGCTGACAGGTAGGAGAGACCTCAATTAATCCAGGACACGTTCCACTAATTAGGGAAATAAACCATACTGTTTCCTAAGTGCAAAGTTTGGAAGGAAATGTCCAAATTGAAATAGGGGCTGTTCATCTTAGCTTTTGTGGAGCAGATCCCCCTGAAGCCAGTCTTGTTACCTGTGATTCCACAACCCTGGCTGATGGAGAGCAGCTCCTTTGGCTCCTTCCCCCTCTCCCAACACAGTCAGTACTTCTCAGAAATGCAGCTCCAACTCCTGGCTTAAAAAATTTATAATATCCCTCCCCACTGCCTTTCCAGTTTGTTCCGATTGCACATCAATAGATCAGTACTCCATAAAGTAGTCAGGCATGTTTATTTGTCTTTTTTCCTGAAGTAGGCTATACACTAAATAAAAATTCTATATAGATTTAACATTAAATGAAGTAACTCTACAAAAGCCCCTGGAGCTCCCTTGGGCACATCCCAGTTCTAGCTTTGCTCCCTTGAGTGCCTGCGTAGGAGGTGCTGCTGCTGAGCTCAGTCCTCGTGTCAAAGTCCTGCTTTTAAGTTTCTTTTCTGTTCTCTTTCCCTGCTATGAAATGAAACCAGGGAGAGCATGGTGGTGCTGCTTGTGCTGCTGCAGTGTAAATATTGGAGGAACCCGAGGCAGATGGCAGCATTCCCACCACGGCCCAAGGCCACAGCTCTGTTGAAAGCAGCTTTTTAATGAGTTGAGTTTCCGGGTGGCAGCTGGGGTGACCTCACTCACTTCAGGGGCTGTGGCTGCCTGACGAGGGCAGGCAGTGAGGAGAGGCAGGGCAATGAGGAGATCTCCTTCTTGCTTCCTGACTGCTTTCCAGCTACCCTGACAAAAAGGCAATTTTTCATTCCGAAATCAGGGAGGATTTAAGTTGTAAGAACTTGTGGTTTATAAAAAAGGGGTAATGTAACTTATGAGGCTGGGTTTGCACATGGCCAGAGGTGAGGAAGAGAGGTCAAGCCTGGTGACTGCCTTCAGTATTTCCTTCAGAGATTTATGTAACAGGCTGGGCAAGAGCTCAGACTTCCCAGATGAGAGTGGGAGTGCTCAGGCTCCACAACTTGATGCAGTGTTGCCAGATTTGGTTGGTCTAGTCTGGTTCTTGGATTTTCCTGTTTACCCCTACTCCAGGACTCCATCTGTATGTGTTGTATTTGCTGTTTACCACTGTCTTTCAAGAAGTGACATGAAAGAGACAGACTGAAAGAATGTTTTGTGACTTCTACAATCTATATTTTTTTCTCCTGTTATGTACAAAATCCAAAGGGCACTGTTGGAAAGATATGTATTACACATTATGAAAGTAAACTCCCACTAATTTCCCAGGCTGGCTAAACAGGTGCATGAAGGTGTTCTCCTTCCTGTAGTTCCCACTTCATCACTGCCTCACAAAAAAGCCCTGCAGGCTCCCACTCTGCTCTTTGCTTCATCCTCGGCTGGAGCTTCAGAATCATATTCTAGATGGTACAAGACTGTTCCTTTGCTGAGAACCTGCCCACAGCTGGACCTGTGGTGGCTGCTCCTTGTGCAGCTTTGGAATTGGTGCTGACCCTCGGGGTGTATCACAATTTGGCAGTCTTGTTTTGCACCAAGAACTGTACAGCAGCAGCATTATTTCCTTTTGTTCCATATATTCCCTGAATTTCTCAGAGAAAAGGTGTGAATTGAACTGGCTGGAAGATGTAATTTCCTTTACACAGAAAATCCTGTTGTTCTGGGAAAATCTTTTCTTACTGTTTGAATGTAAGACTGTAGTCCCAAAAAAAAAATGTCTAATGTAAGAGAGACCATCCGTATTTTCACTAAGGGAAACTGAACACAAGATTTCCAGGATGCATGTGGACATTGGAGCATACTACTGGAATGTGCTTCCAGGCTTTATGCCCTTGCCCAGATCCCAGGCCATGATAAAGAAGGTTTTTCTGGTATTAAGCTTCCCTTCATGTTTCTTTGTTAAATAGAATTTTTCTTTGTGAACACAATTGCTTCTCATAACTAGCACATCAGGATTTGAGTTATGGTTAAGACAATTCTTACTTGCATGTACTAGCTGAAAATCAAGAGTGTTGCATCAGAATCTTTTAGGAATTATTAAGTATTAGGAAAATGAAGCCTTTTTTCTGGAGCTCAGGTACCTCAGCTGTCTGTCCACAGACTCAAGAGGTTTTCCAGAGTGGAAGCTCATGCAGTGCACAGAAAAACCCAAGTATTTCTATTCCCTTCAAATGGTTATGCCCAGTTCATCCAAGGAAGAGACCAGGAGCTCCTTTAAAAGGTAGATAAACAGGCACCAATTCTCTCCATAATTTAACTGTAGAGGACGCTGAAGTGCTCCATCAAGGCAGTTTAATAAACCCTCCTTTGAGTAAGACATGAAAATAGAAGGGTTTTTTTCTGTTCCAGTTACTGTATATGTTACATGTGCTGTACAGACAGTTTGGGGAAAAGGAGTCTAATCATTATTGTTTGAGTATTACAGAGCTAGACTTTGAGTTCAAATTGTAGAGGGTGAGACATTAATTAAGTGCAGCACAAGGAAAAACTCTGTGAAAGCCTGAGAGATATGAATTACTTCTCATTTTGTTGGTTTAGATGGTAACTTCCTGGGTTTATTTTTATGACACTGGGAAAATATCACACAACTCTGTTTCTCTTTGATTCTTCAAAGTTTCCTGAACCAGTTCCATGGAGGGAGGAGAAATCTTTGTTGTTATTGTTGTTGAATACCTATTGTGAAGCTTTATTTACAGAACCCCTTTGTTTGCAGCTGTTCTTTAAGCTTAAAGTATGTAGAACTTAAAACATGGTGCATCTTTGTAGGGATATGATTTAAAATGATGCAGTGTGCCTGTTCCACTTTGACTGCTCTGTGGCCTGAGGAGTGAGGATGGTTAAAGAAGTGGCACAAAGGCTTTTTGAGGAGCTGTGACAGCAGATATAATGGAAAGCCAGTGGGTCTGAGCTGTGTAAGTTTGAGGAGGAAAAAAAGAAGTCTCCAAACATCCAAAGTTATAACCTAGTAGAACTTCTTTTGCTTCAGGAGTCGGGGTGATGAGCCAGGATTTGGTTGGCACAGGGTCATGATGTGTATCCTGATGGGGTGGGAGGAGGTGGGAGCACTCTCTGGGATTCTGCAGGGAAGAGGGAGAGGGAAAATTGGGACCACTGTGCTCCTCGAGGTGTGACACTGGGATCTTTTCTTCCCCAACTCTCCTAAGGCCTTATGCTGTGATAGATTGAGGCAAATTAATGCAAATCCTATATTTGTACTTCTTCTGACATGGAGCTGCTTAAAATCATCACAACTCTCAGGAAACCAAACAGAATCTGGCAGCTTAGAGTGTCCTAACTCAAGCAAAATGAGAGGAGTCCTTGATTTGGGGTGGCTTGTGGAGTCCTTCTAGGGGATGAAATGGCTTCTCATTTTATGGCAACACAACCACTGGGAAGGGGCAAATCAGTCATGTCCTTCAGCAAACTGCTGTGTTCAATTCACTTCATTACAGACCAGCAGTCCAAAACTGCATCTGACCAACAGAAATGTTTCTTGAATGTATTTTGAACATATGTTCAGTGCATATTGAATATACCATTGTTACTGCATTCCTTGCTCCCAAATAAAGGATGAAATGTTTATAATTTGGGCTCAGTTTTAGAACAAGTATGATCTATAATTTCCAGACCTAGAAGGACAGTTCCTTATGGCTGTACACCTCTAAGAGCAGGTGGTGTACCCTTGACTCGTTTAGATATTCACTTACTGTTTATGTTACTTATGATTTTGTAGAGTTGCTCCCTTTCAAGCTTGTGTTTCACTTGAATGACTCCATTTTGGGTATTGCTGTCTCCTTCCTGGCCTGGCACCAGCCCTATGTTTTCGTGTCCCTGTGAGTACTTGGTGCCACGAAAGGATTATTGATAATACCAGGATTCCTTGCATTTTACATGTCTTACCTTGTGTCATAATGTCTTTTTGGAAAGGGCTCTGGTAAAATCCTGCTGAAAATGGAATGTAGTATTTCCATGAGAGGAGGATGCACAAGAGTTTGCTGCACCTTGGATATCTTCGTATCTGCTCTCTCGTCCTTGAGAGCACACAAATTTGGTGCTGTTTTAGATGTTTGGGGTTTTTAAGAAAGCTGGGAAATTCTCTTCAGATGAGTCTTTTTATTTCCATTTTTTAGTTAATTTAGGTGTACTTGTGCAAAGGAGTACACAGGGGCATTGGTCTGTGTGGCTGAGCCACCCTCACACTGCAAAGCAGGCTTTGCAGGATGGATTCATTTCCAAGTGTGTGTACACTTCTGTAACACAAATGACATAAGTACTTGTCTAGGGAGAAGACCACAGCCATGACATCCTGCTCTGGAAACCATACTGGAATGTCAAATCATCTTTGTGAAACACAGAGGTGGCCTGAGAGCTGAGCTCTGTGCCACCAGCTCAGGGAGCCCAGCGTTGCCAAGCCTGACCTGCAAACGTGAATCCTCACTGTGCTCACCCATCTCTGCTTTGATTTTCCCCAGGAGCTCTGACTCTGAAGAAGCCTTTGAGACCCCAGAGTCCACCACACCTGTCAAGGCACCACCTTCACCTCCACAGCCACCCCCTGAAGCAGCAGCAGCAGCAGCAGTTGTTGCAGACGTAGCAGAGCAAGAAATAAAACCTCAGCTGCCCGTGGAAGATACAGGTAATGAGTGGGACAGTCACTGAGGGAGGTGAATATGCAGGGAGCTGTTTCTCTAAGTACAGGCAAAGAATTAATGCTAATAAATTGGTTTCTGGATTATTAGTTAATTACTCATGCAGAGAGGAAAAAAGCCTGTTGCCTCCTGGAATAAAGTAATGGAGAATCTGTCCATAACATTTGAAAAATATTAAAGAAAGGAGGAGCTCTTCAGGAAAAAACTTATTTCCTTTTGAACCAAGCTTCTTTTTGTAGGATCTTTATAGAGTCAGATGAGTAGAAAAAGGAGATGTGAGTTGCAGATGCAGGTACCTGTGTGAGCACTGTTAACTGTGACAATTAACAAAATGCCATTTTCAAATGTGTTAATGAAACAGGAGGTGGTCAAGAAGCCCTTTAGAACAACAGAAATACTGATTTTGTAGGAGAAACACGGGGTTATGTATGGATGCGTGTATGGTTTACATGTGTGAAAATTGGTACATACTGGGAAAATAAAACCTTTAAAAAGGGAGAATTGTGTTTAAAACCCAAAGAAATTCTTGCCCCAAAAAAGTGTTCTTTGTTCTGCAGATTGAGTAATGGAATATGAGGGAGTAGAAAGCATGCTATTAACCCAAAATAGCTTTGTTTGGGCTGTCGGATGACAGCTCAACAGTTGAGACTGAATTCCTCATTATGCTGTCTTTTTTCCATCTGAAAGTCAAGTCATCTTGATCACCTGGCTAAATTGCATGCAGATAATATTTCTCCCAGCAGTTCAAAGCTCACTTGTATTGTGTTTGAAAAGAGATGTATCATCCCACCAAAGGCCTCAAGCCACCTAAAGCATTTCTGGGAGTTACTCATTAAGCAATGCTGTTTAGGGTCTAGATTTATGATACAGGTTTATAAGAAGCTTCAAGGATTTTCTACAAACTGATTTCACAAAATAAAAAGTAAATAACTGAGGTATCCTGCTGCTTTTTTTTCTTTCTGCTCTTAGAGTTCCCTCCTCATTGTAGCAAAAGTTACTCATTCTGCATCTTCTTTCCTTTTTTTAAATTTTTGGCAATCCAATGATTACAAAATAAGTGCTCAGAGAACAAAAGAACACACATGCTGAACAGGATTGGAGTGTGCTTTTAATTACTTCAGTAGATTATCTTCAAGCCCTTGATTACACATGTGCTTCCTGGCGCATGTGATTCTTGTCTCCTTCCATCCCAGTTCTTCCCCTCCTTTTTTTTCAGATCTTTCTGAAGAAAAGTGGGAAACTGAATATAGCTATTCACAGCCAGTGTGAACTTTATTGGAGGCCACTGGATGGTAGAGGGGAAACCACTTCATTTGCAAATCAGATTGTCCATGGGAGGCAAGTTAGAGCAAAGTGATAGAGATCTGTTCAGTGTTCCATAATGCTGCAAAACACAGTTATACAACAGGGGAATTTATTGGAGGGGGAGATGCGTAATGCAGAAAAATCCAAATGTAGGAGGGCAACACAAAGCATTCATTTGTTTTGGAAATCTTTAGAAGAAATAAATAATAGACTATAGTTCAGGTGTTTAGAAATGAGAGAAGTTAAACATTTTATACTTTATAAACCACTTGAGTGTCTTGAAGTTTATTTATTTTACATTATGCATGTGGCTGCGCACAAAGAGAATGAGTCCCTTCCTCAGGGCTTGGGGGCATTGAAGCAGAGTTCCTGCATGGCACCATACAGCTAAAAAACCAGGTTTCACTAGAGGAGGAGTGAGGAATATGGGCAGCTGGAGAGCCTGGCACAGGGAGAGGCAGCACTGTCCTGCTGGGCTCCTGGTTCAGCAGCCACATGGCTCTGTCTTCACTTGGGATGGGTGACAGAGCGTGTTTGGGTGGAAGGAGGGAGCACAGTAAGTGTTTAAAGGATTATTTCATCTATAGCTGACAATAATTACTTATGCAGATGGCTGCAGTTGTGCTTCATGATGCCATTAGCCCAGCAGCTGGACCCCATTGCTGGAAAGCCAAGAGGAGAGTTTTTAATTAGGTTGACTTCAGTGGTCTTTTAATAAATATGATGAAAGTGAACTAAGCTGGGTTCGTGCTGGGTTTGTGCCAGCTCCTGGTGGGGTAAAACCTGCTGCATGGCTCTGGTCCATCAGCAGCAGGGCAGAGGAGGGGAGTCAGTCTGAGGGCAAGTCTGGAGGGGAAGAGGAGCAGCAGAGCAAGTGTGGAAACTACCCCTGAGCTCCAGGAAGTGCCACCAATGAGCCCTTCCATTCCTCCCTAAATAAATTCTGGGAAACATGGGTTATAATCTTGAGGCAAATTGGAGAGTTTGAGGTTGCAGTTACTATTTTTTGTCATTATTTTAAATTATTGTTACTTGACTCCTCAGCTTCCCATAGCAGTTGCCTCTTGAACTTGTTTCATCCATCTGAGCACCAGAATGTCCCCAAGCCCATTCTCCCAAATACCCTGGTTTTGGCCAGGAATTCCTGCCTAGGGATTTTCTGTCAGCCCCACTGCCTTCCCCAGATATTTACTGAATTCAGATTGTGTTCACAGGAGTGAGAGGTGCAGTCCCCTCTGTGCATTACAGCCCATCAGTCGGGACATGGGGCATCTGTATTTGAGTCCTTCTGGTGCCAGGGAAGTTCAAGGTCAGGCATTCCAATAGAAACATTATGGTCCAGGTGAAAACAAACTACATTTTTGGTATGGACAGCATTCTTCTTCAGTCTTTTTCCTCTTAAAGCCTGATATGGAACATTTGAAAAGAAACTTTTATATACAATGTTAGAATACATCTTAGAGTAAATCACAGAAGTATTTTTACAGAACTTTAAAAAGTGGTACTAATTGATTTTCCATCAGAGGGTTTTCATAACAAGAAGGAACTTGAAATAAACTGAGTTTCAAAACTTCTAGTGCAAGGTAATTCCAATTCCTATATGCTTTTGGCATTTTTTCCTCATAACATAGTAACTGGGTGCATGTTGTATGCATTTTCCAGAGGTTTGCCTTTGTTTGCTTTTTCTCTGGAAAACAGAATTGATATTCAATTTCTTCTATATTTGCCGATTACATCTGTTTAAATGTTATTGTTAAGCCTGTCAGAAGAGTGTTTCATTTTGTTTCCAGCTCAGCAGTGTTAAGGCCTATTTTCAGTTTATTGGGGTTCCCTCTGTTTTGGAGATGCTTCAGCAAAGTAGCCCCTTGCCTTGGCTACTTCTGTAAAAAAGCAACAGAAGATTGTTTTATTTATTTATGCACACAATCTTAAAATATCTTATTAATGCTCTCAGGCACAGAGTGGAATTCTTGGGTCTGTCCTGTGCAGGGCCAGGGGTTGGACTTCAGTGGTCTTTGTGGGTCCTTTCCAACTCAGTATATTTATTCTGTGATTCTGTGACTTTCTAGTGACTTCTGGTTCTCCCATAGCACGTGCCAGGTGAAAATGCCAAGCGTTAAACATGCCTTGTAACTCTAATATTTAGGTCTCTTCACCTGGATACAAGAAGTCTTGAGTTTTATGTTGTTGAGTTTGGGTTTGGGATTTTTTTCATAGTTAATCCTGTCAAAATTTGTCTGAAATCAGGAATTTTCTAGTGGAAGGAGCAGAACTTGGACCTTCTTTTTTAATGGTTGAAATGATGGGTTTTGAGGAGCTTGCTTGGTATTTTATTACAGTGTAAGTTCCCCAGCTATCCTCCATGTTCTTGGAATGCTTTATAAAACTTAATATCTTGTGGGCGACTCTTACCAGTATAAATTGTGGGTGACTCAGTGCCAATAAAAGGCATAAACATGATTGAAAACCTTGTGCTGGTCTCTCTCTAAGGCAAATAAGTCCTGCCTTAATTCCCATATCTGGTGTCGTAGTATGTTCCTTTGTGATCAAACTGCATTTTAATAAAATACTGTAGTAATACTGATTGGTTTAATTTTGTGTTGTAAAAGGACAAATGTCACTGCTCTGTGAGTAGGCTGTTAATGTCAGGGAAGTATGGTCTTCATGTCTCTCTATAGTAATAAAGCCTTGAGTACCATTTATGCCTCCTGCCCCTGCAATTCTGCTGCTACCAGGAGTGAGGCAGTCCTGTCGTAAAGCCAGAAGAGGCTGACAGCAGCATTTCACTTCTGCCAAGAGCTGTGTTTGCTGAGAGTTTCACATCTTGTTTCATAAAGAAACAATAAAAATTATCGAGCAGCACTGCAGAAATCTGTACTCTTGAGTAAAAATGATTTGATGAGGAGGAAGTCGTGAAATAAGCAGTTAAAGAAGATTAAAGCCTTGCACTGTGTGGAGCACACAGAATTGAAATGCTGCTTTGTTGGGAGTAGCTGCAAAGCCTTCCACGCTCCCTTTGCATGATGCAGCCCAAACCTCAGCCTCTTATTTACAGTCCAAGTCCTGCAGGGCAGTGGTTTATTTCATTTTATTTTACTTTGTTTTAATGCATGTTTATACTACTTTGAACACGGGCCTCGGTGCTGTTGAGGGCTTTGACGTAGGCTGGAATGAAAACAGTGCATAACTGCAGATGATTCCTTGTTCAGAGCCCACTTTCATTTCACGCTGACCTACATTTGTACTCTGCTGACATCCCAGTGTTTATTGTGATGTATTCCCCTGAAGTGCCTTCCATTCTCCTTTCAGGGTGAAAGGGGCAGATTGGGCTAATGCTGGAGGTTTGTGGCACTCTCTGAGTGCCCCTAACAGGAGTCCCATCAGTGTCACCAAGTGATGTGTGTGTGAAGTGAGCACCAGCCCAGCTGGCAAATGAAGCCTAATTAATGACCCCTCAGCCAGGCTGAAACCAAGCCCAAACCAGTGGGGATTAAGGAGAAAAATAAACTGTTCTGAAGTACTGCCATGCTATTAGCATTCATTTAGCAGAAAAAACACATTAGAATATTATTTTAATTGGTGTATCCTAGTGAACTTCCACAGTCTTAAAAGAGAAACGACGTAGCTGTCATCCCTTTGACAGTCTCTGGAAGTACATGGTGCCACTTTGGGAAATGTGTGCAGTTCCCTTAAATCCTTTTCTGTCCTCTACACCCATAAATAATAATTCTTGCAGTCTCTGTGCAGACATACGATTTCTTTTGAAACAAAGGATTTTTTTTTTCCCTTTTCTTAATCCATTCATAGCTTCTCACTAAAATAATAATTGATTGTCTGTATTGCTTTTATGAACAGTATTAATGAATGTAGCAGGGCAAAATGAGAATTATTGTGCAAAACATGTCAGGATTGGAATGAAAAGGATGAGCAGAAATCTCTGAAATCATTTAGGGCTGAGCAAAGCATTAATTTTTGTTTGACTGTTTTTCTTTATGATTTTATAAATTAGAAAAAAATGACAACATGAAGAAGGCTGTGTTGCTTCAACAGGAAACACGGGGGCATTTTGCTCCTGTGTGAGAGCTGTGAGCAGCTGGCTCAGCCCAGCCTGACCTGGGAGCTGGAGAGAGCTGTCCCAGGTCTCAGGTGCCCCACAGGGACACACAGGGACAGAGGTGACTGTGGTACTTCCAGATTAGAGTAGTACAGTCACAGCAGGAGCAAACCATATGCAGGATTTGTAAAACATTTGAATAATCAACCTAATGAGCTGGAAGGCAGCAAGGACCATCACCTTCATGCTTTCCTGCCTTAATATTTTCTGATTTTTTTCTTATGCACTCTGTCTTTTTCTACTTTGTCCAGTAGGGTTGTTATATCTCAAGTGAAGAGACTTCTATAAATCATTTTAGGATTCCATTCAATAAGAAAACCTTTAAGTGCAGTGGAAAGCTGCTTGGATTAAGAGTTTTAACATAAATCTCTCTACAAAATTTTCTTTCCATCAGCAAGTTAGAACTACACTTGGAAAAACCTGGTTGAAATAATCAGTGGGAAGTTTCTAGCTTTTTAAAGATTTTTTTCAACTCAAAATATTTGTGGAGTTCTCTAAATAACTTTTTTTTAGCCTTTACCATAATTTATTTCATATTAAGTTCTCAATTTTTCATGTCTTACTATAAGCTTGTAATTATTGACTGCTTGGGGCAGATAGAGGAGCAGCATTGATGGGTTGTGGAGAGGAAGCCATTTTCCTCTGGGTAAATTGGTAAAAATAGCACATGGGAAACAAATCTTAAGGTCAACATGTAATTGCTGAAGCACCAGTCAATTTACAGGAGGTTTACTTCATGAGAGCTCTGACACAGTAGAAAATTGGAGTAAAAAAGTGCTTTATGTGCAGATTTCTGGTATTTGCAGTATTTAGCATATTATGGTAATATCCATCTTTATAAGTGATACTTTAGAAGAAGTGCTTTAGAGGCTGCTGCAAATACACATTTTGTCTTTTCGTGAAACTTGCCTTGAATCCTGTTCTGGGGAGAACAGATCTATTTTTCCCCCTAATCTGTTTCATATATTGGAAAAGTCTCTTTGGTTTGCTTAGTCGATTTGTATGATTTTAATGCCTTTTTCTTTTACTTGCAGTAATATTAGATGATAACAAAACCTCCTAAGCCCCAGTTGTAAAAATGCGTTGGAAGTGCGCTGAGTTTTCCGTTTGTTCCCACAGGACCGTGCTCAGAAGCTGAGCCCGTAACCGATGTGTCACACAGTGAGCCAGTTCAAGAGAGCCCTTTCCGTCCCCCTTGCCATTCCTTCTCCACTGTCTTCGATGAGGACAAGCCCATAGCCAGCAGTGGAACCTACAACTTGGACTTTGATAACATTGAGCTGGTCGATTCTCTCCATGCCTTAGGACCGAGCTCTGCAGAGCCCAAGAATCGTGACCCCAAAGCAAATGTCCGGAGAAAATCCACGGATTCGGTCCCGGTTTCCAAATCCACGTTGTCTCGATCTCTCAGCCTGCAGGCCAGTGATTTTGATGGGGCAAACCTTGGCAACAGTGACACGTTAGCACCGTCAGCAGATGCGTACGGTACTGGTTCCAGCAGTGCTTCCAGTACCCTCAAGAGAACGAAAAAACCCAGACCAGCTTCCTTAAAAAAGAAGCAGTCGGCCAAAAAACCTCTGGATGCACCACTGGTGAAGGAAACCCCACAAGAACCGCCTGAGCTTGGCCACGCAGCTTGTGAGGATAAAGCACCTGAGGTGAAGGCTGACTCAGCAAAGCCCGAATGTACTGAACCTTCCAAAATCTCTGCTGAGAAAGAGGAGGCCCCGCCTGTGCCTGAAGGATCCGACCCTTCGGATCCGGACCATTTCGAAGGGATTAGTGCGTTTAGCTCCAGAGGCAGCAAGGTGCAGAACTCTCCCCCTGCCAGCAGGAAAACGCTGCCTCTATCCACGGCCCCCGAGGCTGTGGAGGTGACTCCGCCGGACACCGGGGGACAGGAGGACCCTCCCGTCAAAGGCCTTGCTGTGAGGCTGGAGTTCGATTATTCTGAGGAGAAAGGGGGGAGCGAAGAGCAGCAGGAGAGCACTCCTCCTCCCAAAAAAGCAGGGAAAAAGCCCGGTGCTAAAATGCCGCTACGGAGGCCAAAGACTAAAAAACCAGTGGAGAAGCTTGAAAATGCTCCCACCACCCCGACCAAGTCGCCCACGGATCCAAACGAAATCCCCATCACAAAAGGCTCTTACACTTTTGATATCGACAAGTGGGACGATCCCAATTTTAACCCTTTCTCATCCAGTACAAAAATGCAGGAATCGCCCAAACTGCCTCAACAAACGTACAGCTTCGAGCCGGACATGTGCGAGGATTCCATTGACCCTTTCAAGTCTTCTTCTAAGATAGCCAGCTCGCCTTCCAAATCTCCAGCTTCCTTTGAGATACCAGCCAGTGCCAATGAAACGAATGGAACGGAAGGAGACAGCCTGAACAAACCTGCCAAGAAGAAGAAGACGCCACTAAAAACGTAAGTTAAAGGGCAGACACGTTTCTAGAATAGAAGCAGCACATTCCTCCCTCTTAGCACAGTTTTACAGGATTTATATCTGAATAGAGAGAGGGAGGTGACCTTGAGTGTTGGTGGCCACAACTGGAGTCACGCCGGGGGGCTGTTCCTGCTCTCAACCTGTTTCCTCAATAATTTGATATTTCCAGAACTACCAAGCCACATTAGCCAACTGTGTTTTTAAAGTCTTTATTTTTCGTGTAGCTTTGAACCTGGTTAAATTGTAATTTTATCAGTTATGTACCCAATTTTCAGTGATCTCGTTCTGATGCTGTTTAAGATGATCAAGTAATCACAGTAGCACAGCTATTTCATGAATCATTGTTTTTCAGCGTGGGATGTGAAATAGTAAGACGGTGACAAATCTCGTATTGCAAACAGCAGGAAGATGGTTTCATCCAGTGACTTCTGGTGTTTAAAAGAAAATAACCTGAAACAGAAGAGTGCAGTATTGAAATACAGTTTTTTTAATACAGATACACGACTAAGAAATGTGAAAAAAATCCTTCTTATGAAAGAGCTTACAATTGTGCAGAAAGTTTAAAATCTCCAAAACTACTATATCTTAGGGAAATATCCAACTTTTAGACATGGGTGTCAAATTCAGGGTAAATTTTCTATGTTTATGTTTTTAGATATTTGGTTAAAAACCTCTGTGGATGGTTGCTGATATGCATGTTGCTTTCTCTGTTAAGATACGGTTATTTTGAGTTGGCGACCACTAAATTATATCTGAAATTGAACTCCTCTATGTATCTACAAGAAAGTATCTCAGTTCATGTTCTTATATGGTTTAAATGTTCCAGCTAGCTAACAAAAATGGGAGCACAAATTTTAAATGCCAATTTAAGATAAGATAACATGGTTAATGTAAAGCAGTACAAAAGCTGATCTCTTGTACAGGGTGAGATAGAGATTAATTCAGATTTTTCTGATCCTGCTTTCTAATCTTCTAATTCAAGTCCCTTGTCAGACTTGAGAAAGTTTGTGCCTTTGTTTTCTTTCTAGGGGTGTTTCTGACTTAGGGATAGTTTAGACCACAGTGTAGTTGAGTTGTTTGCTTTGGGAGAGGAGCCTGTTTTTTCTGGTGTTGCTACTTTTTCAGGTTTACCTGAAACTTACTGGTAAATTATGCGTTTTTTCCAAGCCTGCAGTCCAAACTGATTTGGTCCAAACCAAGAAGATTTGAAAGTCTGACAGCACAAGAGGAACAATTTGACTCTTACTGGGGAAGTGTAGAGGGGAATTTTAATATCACCAGATCTTTAAGTTTTTGCAGGCAGCCAGAGTCTCCTTGTATCTTCCAGTAGCTGGAGTTGACAGACCCCCAGAGTGGGCCTCTTGGGCTATTCCATCTGCTTTGAATATTGGGAAGAATTCCAAAGTTATTAATTTAGGGGCAAAATGAATTTACAGAGAATTTGCTAAGCCACATTTGTCCTTGAGAAAATCCATCACAGGGAAACCCTCTCCTAGAATCACAAAGTTCAGTGCTGGTGTTTATCACAGTGGGGAGGTGAAGCTTTCCCAGCTCAGGGCTCACAGGTTCTTGGGTCAGGAGGGCTGCAGGAATTCCCAACCCGTGCTTGGCACTGCTTTCACTGGGTTGTGTTGTGTGTTGCTCACTGCAGCCCTGTAACCTACTTTTGCAAGTGATTTTTTTTTTTCTTATTCTGAAGCTCCTCCTCAGTATGAATGTGGAAAATCCAAGTTCAGACCGAAATTGTNTTAGCATTGCTGGGGGGTGCAGAAATCAAACCCTATGGACCAGTTTGAAAATGAGTTCTTCATGTGGAAAGGCAGTGATTTCTAGATAAGAGGTGAAGAAGCCAGGCATGATGTTTAAGCCTTTGTTGAGCTCGTACTACTTTGAATCTGAGCCATGTGCTCAGTCTAGCATATGTTAAATCAATAAAAATAAGCCATTTTTGTTCTTGAATGAAACTGCAGCAGTCTAAGCCTTGACCTCCCTGTGAAAAGATGAGGTTTTTACAAGAAATGTGAGCTCGACTCAAATTGCTCTCTGGTCATCTACTTGAGTGCTGAGCTGCTTGGGGACGTTCACATTGCTCAGGTGATGCTGAGCAAAGAGCAGCTGATGCTTCCCCAGTGCCAGCTCACAGTGATGAGTAAAAATAGGTGGTTTATAGAGATACTGCTTGTGCAGGAATTGCTCTGGAAGCTCTTGGATGGCTGGAGGCTGTTTAGAAAGGGAAGGTACCAGCTGTCATGAGCATTGCACGTGAGGAGAGACAAGCAGGAGCTGCCAAGCTTACCAGTAAATGAAAACTTCTCTTAGCCTAAGCTGTTTGGCAAGGTTTGCTTCTGCTTTGGGGGAAACCAGTTTGCTCTGTTAGAACACCAGGTTAGGTTTTGGAGAGAACCAAACCAGCTGAAATTTAAAGAAATGTCATTTTCTATCCTGACCTGGGTAAATGGTTTGAAACGGTCAAGTAGCTTTTTCTGTGCTGTCACAACACATCAGCAAACATGACAAAACCTGGAATAACTGTGCCCTCTCCTTAAGCTTAGCTGCCATTCAAGAACAGTTTTGCATCTCATATAATAACAAATCCTGTGTTTTGAAAAGCAAGCAGGTGGCCTCCATCAGGGAAGGCAAGGACAAGTTAGTGTGTTGAAAGGAACTTAACTTGAAGGTGTCAGCTTTGAAAAATGTGTTTTGTAAGATGAAAGCATATCAAAAGTATAACATTGAACTAGAAAACATTGAAGGACTTGATGCATAATTTTTTTTCTCCTCGTGTATTTCACAATAAAAAGTAGAAGTTAAGATTATACAGGTAGAAAATATGCATGATCAGATTGCCTTAACACATTAACATTAACCGAGTATTTGTAGGTTAATCTTTTTTGTCAGTTCCTTCTGTCTGTCTCTCTTCTTTGTCTTCTTTGTCTTAGGATGGTAGAAGATGTGATGTCTGTATGTTCTCTGTTGTAAGTAATTCTAAGCTAACCATTCAAATTTCCTCTTTGATTTATGGGCTTTTTAATTTTACTTATTTATTTTGCAGCATGATCAGTTATTATTCAGCATGAAGCTTTTATGCTAATGATTTCACTTCACTTGCACATATGAAAGCTATTTTAAGTAAGATGCCTGACTGTGAATGAGTTTGAGAAATCTGTTGCCTCATTATCTGTTGCCTATCAAAGAAGATCCTCATTTAAAAACAATAGAGGTTTTGTATCCTTGAGCTAAAATATGAAAGTTTTATTTCTACTGCTGAACAACATTGTACAATCAATTCTTTGTAAATACTGCATAAAGTTCTTGTCTTTCTTGAAGGAAAAAGTTAGCCTAATTAATTCTGTCATTGTAACTGGATAATTAATGGCATTGAACACACCAATATTCAGCTGCCCAATTTATTTTCCCCTCTAGATGTGGTATTGATTTACCCTCTGCCAATTGAAACCCAGCATTAGAATTTCTGGTGTCAACCTTGCCAGCATTGATCAGGGATGAGCTGGTGGGCAGCAATTTTTGCCACTGCATTTCAGTTCAAATGTAAAGTCTTATCAGTGAGTTTGCTGTGGTATTTTCCTCCCTGTTGTAGCTAGTGGCATAAATGGCTTTGAATAACTCTGGCAATGTGCATCAAGGGAACAGATAGGTAATTAGTTTATTCCTGTTTAGAAACTTTAGCCAATTTTTAGCCAATTGTGAGTGAAGGCAACATTCATAATTATACACTCTCATGACATAGTGTATGTTCTTCATTCTTTTTGCTTGACTGAAACCTGTGGGATTTGGGGGGGGCTACAGTGTCCGTGCTCCCAGTCTGCACTGTGAGGTGTCAGGGGAACTGGAAGCAGAATTGCCATATTTCTTGTTTTATTTGTTTTTAAAAAGGTCTGTTGTGCCCATTTGCAATGACACAGCTCGTTCTGGCATCTGGGGAGCAGCATCTGCCTCAGATGGTTTTATATAGTTCATCTAAAGCAAACCAGGTTTTTTCTTCATGGTTTTTGGGGTCATTGGCACCTAAGTTTATCACAGTTTTAATTCTCAGGTAAAGGTGTGGGTTGGACCTAAGTTTGGGATGTGCAACTGAAGCTGACAGAAGCTAAACCATTTCCACAGGGCCCTGGA
The DNA here is from genome assembly GCA_013401035.1 of Horornis vulcanius. Lineage (NCBI taxonomy): Eukaryota > Metazoa > Chordata > Aves > Passeriformes > Scotocercidae > Horornis > Horornis vulcanius. Next base: position 48,109 of record VZUA01007851.1, read on the forward strand.
GGGTGCCTGTGGTGGAGCAGAGATTTGAATTGCAGCCGAGCAGTAACTCTGCTCTGTGAATGTGTCAGGAATTAGCATGAAAAATATGGCAATCCTGCTGTTCTCAGCTTTTGAGGGCTCGAGGCCTGTTCCAAGTGCATGACAAAAATACATACCCATGGCATGTTTCTCTGGGGTGCTGCTGCCTAATGGATGGGATTTTAATGCAGAAGGGCTTACAGAGGTTGCATTGTCTGTGGCTGTCTCTTGCTAAGTGTGAAATGACCTGATTCTTGCTGCTATTACCATATTAACAGTTTGAACTTTATTTTCAGTGATACATTTAGGGTGAAAAAATCACCAAAAAGATCCCCACTATCAGATCCTCCTTCTCAGGTAAAGTGCTGCCTTACTTTGATGCATGTAATTTGTGTTCTTGAATGGGCAAAAGAAGGAAATTTGGTTAATTTGATTGTGGAATTGTATGTTTAATAACAGAAGATAATTTTGTTGTAGACTTGTACTTTTAATAATAGAGGAGATTTTTGTGAAGAATATATGCATACATCCAAGTATAGCACATTGGGCTATTACCATAAAGGATTAACCTTTTGTTCTGTAAAAGTGTGCACACAGTATATAGTAGATCTAGTATTTTCTCTGGGAATTCCAGTTAGAGTATTTGCAAATGTACTTTGGAAAGCTCTGTGTTAAGATGGACCAAGGATGAATAAATATATTCAGTCAGTTGTCTGAAAAGACTATCACTATCCACCCTGGAATTTTTAGATTAGAAAGTAAGAAACTAAATGCACCAAATTGGTGGGATGGAAGGGAAATAGAAATAAACCAAGTGGGCTGATCTTCCAGGAACATGTGCTTGGATAGTTTGATTCCATGGTGTAAACTGCTGGCAGGTGGTTTTCTTGGAAGAGAAGTTAACAAAAGCTGCTCTTCCACAAAGGCCTGACTGCTTTGATGTGGCACAGCTCCTTCCATGCTGCTGTTCCTCTTCCTGTTATCCATCCTGCCCTTTTATTTGTGCTGCTTGACAGCATAGAAGTGAAGAAAGGGGAAAGGGTTCATGACCTCGTGGACCTACGAGGGGTTTGCTCCTATGAGGGAAGCCTAAAAAGTCGATTTTGGCAGTCAAAGACTTCAGTGATGGGTGATGTGTGCCACTTGTGTCAAGTGCCTAACAGATTTCAACAGCTCTGGATCTTCTTTCTTCCCTGTTATCAAAGCAGCTTTGCAATGCAAGTGTTTATCATCAAAGAGCTTAGTTATACTGGGAAAACTTGCTGCTGGTAGAGTTAGTATTTTCCATTAAGTATTATATACAGCACTGCAGCAGAGATTATGGAATTAAAAAGATGGTTCTGGCAGTGCAAAGGAATTCAGAGATTGAGCTGTTCCATGTGTGAGTGAAAGATAATGGAATTAATTGGCTCTTGTTTGCTGCAGGATTCTACTCCACTGCCAACTCCAGAAACACCTCCTGTCATCTCCACGGTGGTGCACGCCACGGATGAGGAGAAGCTGGCGTCCTCCGTGACGGGCCAGAAGTGGACCTGCATGACTGTGGACCTGAACACAGACAAGCAGGACTACCCACAGCCCTCTGACCTGTCCACCTTCGTCAACGAGACCAAGTTCAGCTCTCCCACAGAGGGTACTGTGTGCTCCAGCCTGGGGGTGTTTACTGAGAGAGGGGGTTTGCTTTGGCCAAGGGTGTTGGCCTGTGCTCTGCTGAATGCAGATTGTTATTAGGGAACCCTAAAAATGGTGTTCTCTGGGCCATTCTGGGGAGTGTGGCAACTGTGGGGAGCTGAATGTAAGACCCTGAGAGTCCAGTGTTGAGTTTTCAGGAAAGAAAAGATGCTTAAAGGGAAATGAGAGGGCCCTTCAGAGAAAGGCTTTTGCTTCCTTTGTGTGATTAATTGTTCCTCGCCATGAACAGTGTGTTCTCTCAGTGCCTTCACAGGAGTGTGGGGTCTGATACTGCTCCAGAGTCACTGAACTACTGATTCTGCCTGAGCCTGTTCCTTAACCTGCATGGGAAAAGGTCCCATGTTAAAATTCAGCTCAAATTTTCTGTATTGCATTAATACCCATGTCATGCCATCTCTCTTCCAGCTTCCTGGGTTCCAGGTATCTTCATGCTTAAAAGTGTCCAAGAAACCCCCTCTATAAGATAGTCACCATTCATATTTCCAGAGAAAATTCCCCACTAGGTCAGCCTATTAAAGTGTTCCCTGCCATACCTTCCTAGGAGCAGTTGAGAGCTAAAGCTGGAGGTTTCTGTTTAGAGAACTGTCATTCCAGGTCTGTGACACTTGGAAGAGACAGAATTAAGAAAATTTGTGTGTGGCCTTCCTTGGGGCTACCAGAGGGAATTTTGCTTTGGAACATCTGCTCCAAATGCAGATGTTCAGCTTTGTGGGTGGGAAGCATGTTTGAGTTTAACTTGGCTTAAACTTTTCCTTCTTGATCAGAGTTCGTTTTCCCCCCCCAACCTTTCAGTCTCTGTCCCAGTCTACCATTAAATCTACTTTATGCCATTTTAGGCTGGGTCTAAATTTATGCCTGATTAAGAACTGCTAAACTTTTAAGTCAAGGTGTTTGGCATCAAAAAGCAACAACAATCACAGTGCTTTAGTTCATATGCACATGCTTGTATGTCCTGGGCTTTTTGGAAATCTGTTGAATATTCTCAACAGATAAGTATTTCAGTCTGGATGAATTCATTTGGCTTTATCGTCAAAATATAAATTATAGACATTGACTTCCCTGTATTTGTATTTTAAAAAATAACTTAAAGATACACTTTGTAGAAAATAAGCCCCCTAAATCTGGGAAACTATATGGAAAAAATTGGAACAAAAGAATACTGAGAGACACTCTGAAACAATCATTTTAGCTTTCAAAGTGGGTAGAAGAAAGTGAGCAATGCTCCTAATTAAATGGTGATTGTCTTGTCTCATGTGTGCTGCGTGGTACAGTCAGGGTTTCAGATTACACACTCATTATAATCAACAATGCTTCCACTTTTCACATCTCTTAAAAATAATAATTTTTTTTTCCCGTCTCAGTCTTATTCCTGCAGCTTTCAGAAATTTCTGAGTAATTTGAGGGCTGTTTCTCAGTGTAGATTTTTTTTACCTCTCCCAGACACCCATGTGTTACCCTGTAACCTTACACTGCTTCTGTAGGGATACAGCCCAGCTCCTGAGTCAGCCAGTGCATCCAGCCCTCATCTGTTTCAGGCACTGGCTGTAGCTGCTGCCATTTTCCTGTTGCACAGACCTGAAATAAGCCATAATTATTAGCAGAAAATTCTGATGTAATCTTGCAGCTATTTGTAGGAGGAGTTGGAGGACATCACTTAGTAAGTCTGTTGTACGTGTTTATAAAAGATAATTATCTTGCTTCGTGGGATATGCTGGGCTTTTCTGATTTTGAATGTATAGAGATAACCAGAGGCTAAGATTTTGGAGGGGAGATGATGTCTGAGAGGAGAGGAGAGAGAGGAATTATGCTGGAGACTCCTGAGAGCAGTGAGACGAAACAAACTGCATTTAGCCAGCCGCGTTATTCCTTTTGTTCCTACTTGGACTCTTTCCATCTGTGTCCTTTTTATTTATTTTCTTTTTCTGTCAGCAGTAAAGTTAAATCTGTGTTGCCCCAGCAGTCAGTTTGGATTGGGATTGCAGAGCTGCTGGCAGTGCTGCAGGCAGGTGGAGGATCCCTGTGGCTGTGCCAGCAGAGGACAGTGCTGGAACGTCTGCTGCCCCTGAGCCTGCCTGGACACTCAGGGATTGCTCTGTGGAGCATAAAGCTGCTCCATAAACGCTCCTGATGCACCTCACTGGGCTCTCTGTGGATAAATGGGATACAGAGAGGCAGTTTCTAAACACTTGCTGCTGTTACCTGGGATTTCAGGCTTTCTCCTGCAGTTCAGCTCCTCGTAGCGGGTTTGGATTCATCCTTCCAGTTTGGGTTTGCTTTCACTGGGAGGAAAAGTGAATGAGAAAGGATGTTGCTGGTATCTGACACCAGGAGGCTGTCCATCTTGTCTGGCTCCCTATTACCATTAAAAACATGCAGTGCTAGGAAATTAAATATGAGGAGCCTGCTATTACAGCTTTCTCTTCACTTACAAGTTCTACTGTGAATATCCCCAGCCAGTACTGAGGGTTTGTGGCTCTTCCTCTTCAGTGGTTGTTTGACAGAATATGTAACTTGTGGAATTACAGTGCTTGTGCAGTGCTTTTTATTACTAAAAAAAATTCAAGGTTTGTAAAACCACATCGAACCCTCTAAAATGTTTTTAATCAACAAAACAGGCAAGAGATTATTTTCAGGGTCATTTGTTTTTAAACATCAAACATTTTAATGGTGGCTATCATCTTCCTAATGCAAGCCCTACTTTTAAAAAGCTGCCCAAATCTAGAAGGATTTTAGCACATGATTTTATCATAATGCAATGCTAGTGTGCATTTCCTTACGATTTATTTATAATGGAAATCAAATTATGCAGATGGTTTATTGAATTAAGTCACGGAAACAGAACAAAGTATAGCATGTGGACAAATTAATTATGCTTTTAATTGTTAAATTAAGTTGTAATTGTAGGTAGTTTGCTTTTATTTGAGTGCAGGAAGGTATGATCTCTTTTCCTGTGTTAGATCTCTCTGCTTCTGTATCAGGTACTGAGTGACCATGGACTGGTTAAGAAATGCTGGTTATCCCCTCCAGTCTAACTGGGAGATTAGAAGCAGAGAAGCAATTAAGATTTGCATTTTTATGACATTTTAGACTTAGGGTTCTTTGTAAATCTTCCTGCCTCAGACTCTTTCTCTGAAGACAAAATGTGAGAACAGCCCAGTAAGCTGGGCTGGTGTCTCACCCTGGTTCATGGGCATTCAGGTATTTTAGGTATCTTTTTCTTTAGTGATAGCAGAGTAGTTGTTCTGAATTAAGAGTGTGATAAACATGAAAAAATAGAAATTTATTTTTCTAAACAGCTGTTAAAATATTTTTTAAAAGAAATTGGCATCAGCATTGCCATTTATTGAAAAAAAAGTCTTTGATAACATGATAGGGCAAAGTTGTCTGTGCTCTGAAATTGCTCTGAAACTTTCTTAATATTCTGGTCCCTTGGGCAGATGAAAAAGCTGATTTTTTTTTCTGGCAAGCTGGTTCTCCTGAAATGTGTCAGGTTCATTGTTGAAAATGAGTGAATATTAATGCACCTTTTAACTTTCTCTCTGTATATTCTATTTTTAATGTCATTGGAAAGTATTGAGCAGAGAGGGAGTGGGGCCCTTGTCAATGAGAAGAGCTCTGAAAAAATATGTCATGACATGTATTAACACCTCTTTTTTTTTTGTTTCTGTTGCAGAATTGGAATATGGCAACTCATATGAAATAGAATATATGGAGAAAATAGGCTCCTCTGTGCCTGTAAGTTCTCACCTCCATTTCCATTCATTTGCATTCCCTTGTCAGGATATAATGCCCTCAGCCTCACCACCCTTTAAATTAATTATAAGGTGCCTGCAGGAGATTTGCAAAACCAGTTCCTTGAAATTGGCATAACTGGGATAAATTGCCTGTGCTTTGTTGTCCCGTGTCCTGTAAAGCTTGTTCCATTTTACAATTTTATTTCTAAGCTAGCATCATAGCAGTTCTTTCTGGAGAGTCAAAGCCAATCAGTATTTCCAGTAGTGCAGAGTGCAGAGCTGTCTAAACCAACTGCTGAGCTGTTTAAGAAACTGGGAGTAAAACTTTGAAGAAGCTGGAGGGAATCAGGAGAAAAACAGAATTACTGTGAAGTCTGGAATGCAGCATTATACATTATTACTTGTTTCACCTTTTTGATTGTGGATTTGATAGCTTGATTGGATCCAGTGACAGGATATCCTGGGGGATGTTAGGAAAATCAGTCATGTGGTTCTTAAACCAATGAGAATATTCAATGGATGTTTTAGTAACACCCTCAGTCGAGGGGTGCCTCCTGCCTGACAGGACCAGAAATCTGATTAACCCCAAACTGGGAGAAGAAGAGCCACTACAAAGAGTGAATTGTTTCGGTTTTGTTCTTTAATGGTTTCTTCCTGAAAGGATCCATCTCAGTATCAGCATTACAACCCTGTATTACTAGTTTTCTGTCAACTCATTTGCTCACTAAAGGCTTCAGTGACCTGAATTAGCTTTAATGGAGAATGGTTGAATTGCTTAATGAGTTTCTCTTTCCCTGTGGCCAGCAGGATGATAGCACCCCGAAGAAGCAATCCTTGTACCTAATGTTTGATGCACAGCAGGAGAGCCCAGTGAAATCACCTCCCATCAGGTTGTCTGACTCCACAACTCCCTGCTCGGGGTAGGTCACTGCAGGAGGGTGTCAGGGGAGTGGGTTACCCTCAGAGCACGTACACAGGCACTTCTTCCTCTCTCTGCCTCTGTGCTGCCAAGTTATTTGTTTAAAAATAGATTCCCATCTGTGTACACATATGATGGAGAACAGAGGGCAAAGATACACAAGTTTCATAGTGGAATAAGGATATGTATTTCTCCTTCACATTCTAACTAAATAATCACAGTGACAACTGTTTTGCTGGACAGTGGCCTCCTACTTAAAGCTTTTTTTTTCCTTAGGTATTGAGGTAATTTTCATATTAATCTAGAAATCTGTTAATTGCAGTTTTTCGCTTGGCTTTTCCTGGATACATATTCTGAACAAGGGCTCTTGTTCATAAGACCAGGATGTGGGAGTTGTGTTTACTTCCAATAATTTTGCTTGTCAAGGACATCTGTTCTTGTTAGTAAGAGTTGTGTTTTGGGAGAGAGGGAGGTCACAGTGAGAAAGGGGTAAAAAGACAAGTGAGAAATACTGAAGAAATGTGACATTTCTGATGGAACTGGTTTTATTTTGATGTCTCCAGTGCATTGTTTTGAAAGGCTATTGCAAAGTGTTACGAGATAAAATGATGTAAAATGGAGTTGAAACAATGTTTGTATAAATATATATTTTTATATATATATATATATATACATACACATAAAAGTGGTGAAGAGGACTTGCTCAGCTGCTACCAGAAGCAGAATTCTGAAGGCCTTGTGCTCCACCCTGAAAACATGTACGCAATGTTTTTCCAGGTCAAGTTTTGAAGACCCTGAAGCCCAGCAGTCCTCTGGCATGAAAATACCACACCCAGCTTCCCGAGTCCTAGCTGCCAGCCAAGATGCACATTTACAGTCCCCTGACAAGGCCAAGCAGAAAGACCTGGAGCCCATGACTCTGGGAACAACTCCAGAGGCCATTGAAATTGTAAGTCCTGTATGGTAAGAGTTTGGGAATCATTTTCCTCCAGAAATTTTGCATTTTGCTTTTGGCCCCAACTTGGACAAAACCTCTGTTGCTTATTCAGCCTCCTCTTTACCCTTCAGACATCTCCTGAGGACTCCTTTGTCTCTGCTGATGCTCTTCTCAATAGGATATCTAAGAAAGCCTCAATATGTGATCAGCCTGAATATCTGGATCCTGACCTAGCAGAAAAGAACCCCCCAGTATTTGCTCAGAAACTTCAGGTTTGTAGCAGAAATATAAATGTCACTTTTCTTTCTGTTTGTCCATGTACAGGCCAAGGAATGCTGTGCCTCATCTGAATGGAGTGGAGGGAAGCTTGGAGGGGATGTGGAAAAGAATTAAAATAATTATTTAATTCTTTCCAAAGTAACTCTCCCCTTTGAGGAACAAAGATATTTTCATTTAACTCATGTAATTCATATAATATATAACCTAAATTTCATCAACACCTATCCTGTACATCTAATGTATGTATCTTCCAGAAGTCTTTTCAGAGCAAAATTTTTTTAAGCTTGAACCCAGGACTTGATGTGTGGAGAGTTGTCTTGACGTCTGGCCTTAGTAAGTCTGTATATATAGATGCATTTTTTGAGATTCAGGACCTAATTTTGCTGAAATGAAAATCAGGCTTTGTTTTTCTAGTAATTTCTCTAATGCAGAATTTGACATGGTTTCTTCCAGGAAAAGCAGATGGGTCTGCAGAGCAGTTCTGTTTGTCAGGATATATTTTGTGGAATATTTAGAGTGAAATTTTAAAACAGCAAAGGTTGAACTGAGACCAGCATGTGGCATAAATTCATATAAAATGGAAATGAAAGAAGGGGAGTCTGTGATAAAACAGCTTTATCTTCAAAAACCATTTCTTTTACATGAGGTATTGTTCATGCTGATCACCTAATAAAAATTATTTCTGTACAGCTACCTCAGAACTAACCAAGCCCTGGAGTTTTGTTTCACTGTCCTCACCATGAGAGGAATTTGGGCTGTTTGTCACCCAGGAATTATCGGAATTACACGTTAAAATTTAACAATCCATTTTCTGAGTATATCAAACCTCTTTACCGTGTTCTGACTACATTTTTTTCCCTGTGGGGGCCCCTCCCCACCAAACCCTTTGACAGGAGGAGCTAGAGTTTGCAGCCATGAGGATAGAAGCGCTGAAGTTAGCCAGGCAGATTGCCCTCTCCTCTTTGCGCTCCAAGGTACCTGCTTTGTGCCTGCCCTGCGTGTGTGAGTGTGCACAGCCTGGGGAGCCGAGTGCTGCTTGTCCTGGGGCTCCCTGGGGGGACACCAGCAGCATGCTGGCAGCAGAGCTGACACAGAAATGCTGTCACCCCACTCACACCCCAATTAACAACAGGCAAGAAGCAGCAGCGTTCCTTCTGCAGGAGATGGATTCTCCAGTCCACGTGGCCGTTTGTCGTTTCTCTGAAAAAAGATTTGTCCTAAAATATTTGATGGTGAGGAATACCAGGCCTGCTTTGGCCATAAGGACATTTTGTCTTCTGCTGGTATTTTCAGCTTGAAGTCAGACACCTTTGACCCTCAGTGTTTGGAAGTGAGGAATTCAGTTGACCTTTCCCTCAGGCATCTGAAGAAAGGGACTGCAGCAGGGTTGGAAGGGCTACAGAGCTCCCAAGGAAAAAAGGTCTCACAGCACAATGTGTCTTTATTATAAAGATCTAAATCTTATCTTTTTCAGTGCTGCTTCCAGGCCATGCTGGCTAGTTGTGCCTCAGAGTGAAGCTTTGCACTGCTGTAGGGATGCACATGGAGATCACTGTGCTTGGAAAGCCAAACAGTCATTCCATAAATGTTAGTGGCTTTCTTAGGAAAGGGTATCAGCTGAATGGGTTGCTGAGGGGATGGCAGTGTCCTGCTGCAGTGAGACATTTCATTCCAAATGAGGAAAATGTGCTTCTGACATGTCCTTCCACAGTGACCTTCTCCCTCTTGTACTGTCCATTAATAAGTCAGCAGAAAGTCTTTTGGCCAATCCTAAATCCTCTGGAGTTCATTGCATCACAACAGCATTTGGGCTGGGCTAGAATTTCTTGGTGCTTTAAAGATCAGTTATTAAGGAGCTATTTCATAAAAGTAAAGATTTTTTTAAGGTTAACTGTACTCCTCTGAAAAAAACAGTTATCATATTTGATTTATTTCACATACCTTAAATAGTCCACAAGCCACCTTGTTTCTGTTGTGCACACAAAGGTAAACACATTCCTCACAGATTAAAGAGTATTTAGAGTACATGGTTACAGTCTTTTATTTAATTAAGAAAAACATGCTGTTGCCTTCATTAGAAGGACTAACCAGACTGAAACCTCTTATGAGGACCATAAAGAACAAAGGAGGAAAAACAGAAATAATTTTTCTAGGTTTGTCCCCATGCTCTCCTGCCCTGAATGTCAGGTGTTGGAAGAGGATGAGGTGGGATCCTCTCTAGATCCTCTCTGCCTCTTTATTCTCTCTAAAATTCCTTGTCCTCTCAACACTTTGCTGAACATGTAGGATTCAGGCCCTCCAGCATCGAGAAACATCTGAATGGAGCACATAATATTACATAGGTGCTCTTCATGGGTTATTCAGAAAACTTCTGTTTAAAATCTGCATTTTTGCAACCAGCCAACTGTTCAGAAACTCACAAATTGTAGTATTTTAGACTGAAGAGAATGCATTTGTGTGTTTGTGAATACTTGTGAGTTGCCCAGGGGAGATTCTGAGCTGCAGAAATTTTATAGGATGTGGGGTTACATTTTAAAGATGCTGTTCAGCATCATCACAGCATCTTGCTTTGTGGAACAAGTTTTGAACTCCTTAGAACTTAGAAATGGATTTCATGTGACTTTTTAGAAAGTGTCATTAATCTGTGTAGCAGAGATAACAAAATGATAAGTAGAGGTGAGGAGAGAAAAACAGGCAGAACTCTCCCCTGTGACAGAGAATTGGCAGCAGTTATTGATGGTGACCAAGCCCCGTGTTGGTCCAGGCACAGCAGTGCTTGTAGACCAATACCATGGGTGTCACGTTAGGCTGGGAAGGGCTTTTGTCCTTGCATAGCTTTGCTATTTCAGTGGGAGGTTGCTGGTGTTAAATTAGCCTATGGTGACACCCCTTGTGACCTACACTGACTGATGGCCTGGATTAAGTAGAACAGAAACCAGCAGATGACTGCAGTGACTTAAATTTGGATGCTCCTGGCAGAATTCCCTTCTGGATGGCTGGCCTCCGTTCTTTTCTGAATGCTGTATAATTACATTTAACATTTTCTAAATGATGACTGGATGGGTAACAAGAATAGGATGATAAATAAAGACAGAAGCACTTGTTATGGCAAACTATGTCACCTAAAATAAAGATGAAATATAAGTATTTTGTGCTAGCACTAGGAGTGAGAATAAGGATGTGAAGTTTTTTTTCAGGCAGAGGGGAGTTCTTTGGCCACTCTCAAATTTCTTGTCACAGACTTAACAGCAGGACCAGTCCCCTACTTTTACATTGCCAAGTATTTCTGTCTTCCAGTGTTGAGATGAATCAACACTTTTCTGTTGAACAGTCTCTGTTTGGATGTTGTAAAGTAATTTTTTAGTAGGTGCAGTCTGAGTAGGGTTTGTGTCCAGCCCCCTGTGGGTGCTGAGGTGATGGAGAGTAGGGTGCTGAGATCCAAGGAAAATAGAAACTGAGAGGAAAGGCACGGGCAAAAATGGGATTAGTGCATTACAGCTTTGTGGGCCTCTCATGGTAGTGGAGGAGAATTATTTCTTCCAAACAGCAACATCACTGATTTTAGCAAAACTTTACAGGCAGAGAAAACTTCTGCTTGGGTTTTCCTTGCCTTTCCATCTATTTGCAAGCACAAGTAGATCTCACTTTGCCTGCATTGACCTGTCTGCTCACACATCAATTAAAAGAGTCCATCATTCCATGCACACCCAGGCAGCATTTCAAGGGCTTGGAAAGGGCAGCCTCATTTTCAGCAGGGCTAGGCACACATTCCTCTAACTGCTATGATAAAAAGCCAGTTTTCATTTTCATTTCATTTCTCTATTTTCTTCCTCTCTGACCTCCTGGAAGTGAGATAACTGTCGCTGGTTAATAGATGTGCATTTGTTTCCCTTCTGGTCAGATATCTGGTTTCTGTGAAAGGTGCTGGGAAGAGAAGAATCTTGAGCTCTCAAATATTTACACTAAGATTGCAGTGACCTACATTTTGTAGTAATTCCCCTGAAGACTCTAATCTTTCTGTGCGAGGTTTAGTGACTTACAAATCCCTGTGCTGATTATTCCCCCAATTAACTGCTTACCTTCTCAGCAATTAGGTGTTAAAGCATTATTATTGGGTTATTTTGGGTAATACCATCATCCTGTTGGTCAGGTGCTGTTATTTTCTCAGGTTAGGAATATTTTGCAGGCAGCAAATAACAGTTACTGGGTTATGCATCAGTTAGGAGGGTGTTTCCAGACACTGGTTGGACCACTACCACAAGCATTTCTGCTCAGTGGTTAAATTCCAAGAGTTATTATGGTCATTTTTGGAAATTTTAAGCTGTTCTGTATGTCATTATTGCTATTGTTTTGTACAATTTACTCAAATGCAAAGAGTACTAGAGAAAACATAACTATATTAATGAGCTGTTGTGCCACTGTATAAAAATACCTGTAAGTACCTATTAAATGCTCTAAATGCCTTTTTCTTTAAAAATTGTCATCCTCCCAGCAGTTACTTTGACATGTTTTTATATCAGCTTGAAAAAAGTTTGTGTTTCTTCTTGGCACAATGAATATTTTCCAGCAAACTCTTTATGAGATCCAGCAAATTAAGCTGCAGGAGGCTTTTGAAATGTGACAGATGCAGTTCAACAGATCAATCTGAGGGATGGCCTTTCTTTGGAGGACGGCTTTGATGATCTAATGGCTCGTTTTTATCTCTCAGTTACTCCTGCCTTGTGATTAAGGAGGGACTAAAGTACTTTTTATTTGTGTATTTATGCATTTACAGAGGTGTCTGCATCCTAGGTGTATTTTTTTTCCTGTGTAGTTCTGGTATGTTGGGAGATACTTTTAAGAGCACAGGCAGGCTATGCAGTTTTGACAGATCTTGGAATGCTTTTTCTTCTGGTAGGAAAATCCACAGAGTCTGAGCTTGCACCTCCTAATTCTGCTGGAATTGATCATTATTTTGGGTGTTTGTGTTAAAGGTAGCAAAAACAGAGAAGGGATAGCCTGCTTCATAAATAAAGTAAGAGTTAATTGATTCCCAGGTTTAAAAACAAAAAGTACCAATCAAATTAGTGAGAGTCTCCTGTAAATGAAGATGCAGTGAGGTGTTCTGTAAGTACTGTTTAGGTTATTCTTGCTCTAATTAAATTTTCTTGCCTAGTCTTTTAATGTTGTTAGTGTTTCTTCATGTTCTCTACAGATGTGATATCCAGAACATCTGGTCCTGTGTGCGTTGTGTACAATTTTTACTACAGCTTCTTCAGTCAGGTGTGATAGGAGAACTCACAAGGGATTACACAAAATTAACAGTGGGTTTGGATCTTTCTGTGATCCTGGGCAGTGTGAGAACTGTGAGGAAGTGAATGTTTTATGGAATAGCATCTGGCAAAATTATCTCTACCAGTGTTCAGACAAGAATATGTGATGTTGAAATTAATGAGGACTGAACCTTGATCCAGACATTATCTACTCCCTTTCACATTCCTGTGCTTCAGTCACTAGAGCGTGACTCTGCTATTTACTTCAAAAAAAATACAACAAAACAACTAAAATAAAACGACACCACCCTCTTTTACAAAAAGCACAAGAAAATAATTATTTTCTCTTTTATGTAAAAGAGTAATTGAAATACTCTTGATTACTACTTTTTGTTATTGCAGATAAAGACTTAGGTACCACATTAGTGAACTTGAAGGAACAGAATACATTGTTTTATGCACAAAGTTAACAAGTAAACTGGAAAAATACCTTATCCTCTTTTCAGCAGCAAGGAAATGCTACACCAGGAAAACAGCAGGTGAATATCTATTTCCATCTGTGGATGGAAAAAAGCATTGATCAGCCTGACTCTCCTCCCCACTCATGGTCCAGCCCTTGTGGTGAGGATTTGGGAGTGCTGTGGCTGCCCCTGGATCCCTG